>PNEQ01005847.1:0-42709 GCA_003012365.1 Medauroidea extradentata
CTACATGTACGCTATTAGTATGTTCGGGCATAACAGTCACTATGAAACTTTGCTCACTCTAAGGTCTGCAGTTTGACGTGTCACTAGTTTCACCACTTATCTCAGCTGCAGTCGCTGATAACTACATAGCTCACCCCTTCTTATCCCCTATTTCATGTGATAACAGCGGTAGATATGAATATATTTGCGCATTTTCACGCGTCAACAAGCTATCCCACTTCTCTGGCAGTATCTGAGCAAATTTGATAATGGCATACGGCAAGCTAGGATAATCATTGCTCGGTTGATGACATACAAGACTTCAACAGCCCTATGCAGCTGGCGAATGAAATGTGTTGCAGCGTGTAAGGCGAACGTAATATTATTCAAAGTGTGTCCGATATCTCTATCTAAGAAAAGAAAACATATTTTTTAATTAACTCCTCTATTTTGATTTTCTAGGTATCATGCTTACAAACATGATTTCGGGACACCTCAAAATGTGTAAAAACGGCAATTTCAGACTGCTGTGACGTGACAAATACCAACCGAAATCGTAAAACAAAAAAATATATAAGCACGCATTAGAATTTGCACTTTCCGTAAATAAAAAATAAAGTCACATCTTAAAAACCGATAGTAAAAAGTCAACGGCCGAAGAACTGCGCGCCGTTTTCAAGGCCCACGCAAGATGGCGACATTGCTGTTGACGCACGAGTCAGTCTAGGACTTATCGTCTGCTTTCTTCTGTGCCTCAGACGTCATCAAGCGTCTGCTGTGTAGAACACTTAAGGGTGGGCTTTAAGGTGGCCGTCTGGGTTGAACATACTTTGCGCGTTCAGACATACTCGTAAGAAGTGCGAAGGACGACACAGCACAAATCCCCCTGGCATACAACTCGCCTCTATGAAACATTCAGTTGTGACCACATCACTATATGACGTAATATGGAAGACTAGGGTGTGCTGTACATATCTGTAAATTGTAAAATATTCAGCGGCAGTTGTACCATACCTAAAATGGAGCGATAATACATCCGTTTTCGTCATTTCGGCAGCTCGAAAATAAAAATGACAGATAAATGGAGAACCGGAAACAGGTATACACACACGTAACGTACTATTGCTATTCCTACGCAGACATTACTTGCGCACGCTGAACAGTTTTCGAATGAGAATGTAACTGCACGCCGTCCTGCAGCCTGGGCATACTGCTACTTTAAATATTCTATTTTGTTTTGTGCTATGAAAGAAATTACCGAAAATTCAAACTCTATGTTTGTTTAGGCACATTGTCGTATTAAAACTAAACATAGCATTTATCAAAACCTATTTATGAATAATATTTTAACATTATAATACATAAAAATGGTAGAATAGATGAGATTCCTTTTCAACCATAACTAACTGCGCAAAAATCAAAATAATCTACGTCAAGTAACTCTGAAAACACAGAGAAAATATTCGAATGTCTAACGTTAAATCAATCGACATAATGGCAAATGCATTACATTTTAGTTGGATGTATTGCATAAAAAATGTTGTGAATGATAAATTAGCAACAAAGATTGCGTAAAAATAAGATCAATTTTGGAGTTTAAAATAAACGCAACACAAATGTAACTTCCACGCAAAATTACACTCTTCATCCACCAAAATAAAAAAAAAACTATTTTGTATTGCGGGTTATGCGGTTTACTTAACAATATTTTACTGCTAATTATTTATTTAAAACAGTTGTGGCTAAATAACGTATTCAAGTTATTTACCATTCATAATGGCTACATAAGGTTTCTTAACTTAGCTAATTAAATTAATTGTATAAATGGTTGCATGATTACAAGATCACTGTCTTAAAAAACTAACATGAATATGTTTATGTAGTCATACTTAAAGTTAAAATTCTCAAGTCTCGTGCAGTGATATTGCATATATTTCTGTCAACAAGCTTCATTTTATTTGTGCTTCCTGAGCTTGGAAATAGCATTTGCTCACTTATTGCCTTCTTCGTCTCCTTAACTTGAAAGGCAAAGAACCGATATGCAGTATATTTATCATGAACTCTTTGAAACGTGTTTTAAAATATTTCTCTTGATATGGTATAGCTATAAATAAAAATTCGCTAGTAAGATATGCGAATTTTTCTCGACAAATAGGTGCGTACAACTGTCGAAGCAAAAGAAGGCTATATGACATACTGTACACTGCTGCGATTGATTGACAATTTTTTGATGTACAACTGTATAGGCGGAATGTAGATTGTAGGGAAGATATGTTTATGGTTGGTTAGAAGGAGATAGGTACCATGTTCGACACATAAAAGAATAAGTACGAATGCACAAGTTATTTAAGGTATAAGAGTAGTGTAAAGTGGTAATTTTAGTAAATGTTTGTAGGAAGTCATAAAGACAGGTATTTAGGATGAGTGAAAGGTTGTAGCGAACCAGTCGGTAAGCGTAACAACAGAAAGGCGGGTGGTAAATGCTCGGTGGCAGGCATGGTGGGAAGAAGGTTTGAAGAATGGAAGTTTGAGGAAGGAAAGGATTGTAGAATGGTAGGAATCTTTGTGTTATATATGTAGTTAAGTATGTATATAGGCAGGAAGAATGTAAGAAAATGAAGATAGGAGGTCAATAAGAATGTAGGTATACAATTAGATGTATTGGTATTTATAAAGTAGGCTAGATTGGAATATAAGTTTATTGTCAGAAATCTAAGGGTGACCAAGAAACATTTATTTTTATATTTTACGTTTATTTCTATATTTGGGCTGCTACATTTAAAAATGTAAAAAATACGCCCTGCCATTGTAGAATATTACTCTAATTCTTTGTTGAAATCTATATGTTCGGCAATAGCACACCATTTATTTACGTACCATGTTAGTGGGCCAAAAATGCTTCTGTTTTAAACAACATGTAAGAGTGTTTCTTAAATTTCAAGTTTAATTTAAAAGAATATATCGCGTACACGGCAAGGAATCAAAGTCTTCCGCAGATGAACCAATATAAAAGATCCAAAATAATTATATGTGGCATAGAAGTGACGTCAAGAAATATTTAAGCTATAACGTAATTTTTTAAAGTGTTAGTTTACGAACATTACTTCTACATAAATGTATGTTACATAAACTATACTATTTTTCCAATATTTACGTTTGTTTCAAAAAATTTTTTTTTTGTAAAGCTACTATTGATGTAATATTACGAACCATACAGATGCCCTAAAACCTGGAAAATATTCTTGCATCTGGAGTAATCAGAGAGTGTAATCGCTGGTGAAGCAATTCAGGGCGCTATCCTATAAAAATGCAAACATCTCATTCGGTAGCTGTGAAAAAAATACAGAACGATCTTAGTACAGATGCAACAATGTAAGTTCAATGTTTTACAAAATAACATTTTGATAAATTACACTGAAAGTTGTAACTTTATTACCTTGTAATTATTAAATTACCTATTACAGATTTTCTTTAAGTAATTGTCCAGTACTAAATGTAATATTTCACAGGCATTTAACAGCAGTTGGTTTCTAAAAGATTGAATTTACCGTGCGTCACCTACAGTGACCTGACAGTCAACACCAGCCAGAGAAACAGTACATCGAGTCTCGGCGAAGGAAGGTGAGGGAAAAGCAAGCGCGGACAGTTTCTTGCGGCGAGAGGTATATTTTCCCAGACCAGACGAGCCACGGGGCAGCGATGCCCGACAAGAACTACGCTCCACGACCCATCATGCCAGTTCCTCTTCGCTGGACTGCAGCCTCCAGCCAGCCCCGTGCTGTAGACACTTCCTGGACGACACATCGAGCGGAAAACTAACTCTCGGACCAACACCACTCAGCGAGACTGTTCAGCTTTTTATGTTTTCCACGACAAACCCGCCATCTTCAAGTGTTTCGTATTCTCGTGCCAGAGCAGTGGCATATACCCGCCACGCATTTTGGAGGACATTGGTTCGGCCCCAGACTCCGGCAAGCATGATGTTGGTATTCCAGGGTTTTCCGAAATCTCTTCAGGCGAATGCAGGAAATATTCTTTAAACAGGTCCTGGCCGACTCCAACCCCGTTTTCACTATGTGCCTTGTGGTGTGCGAGGAAACGTAAGGCTACCGCAATAAATTGAACAATATCGGTCAATAAGGCCACTTGTAGTCCGGAATTAATTTTTTTTTTGTTTTTTTATCCTACATGAACGCATGCAATTTCCTTTAAAAACTTATCACATGTATGTATACGAAGATACAACTTATTTGACTGAACCGATCGATTATTTGGTGACAAGTGACTCAATGCTTAGCGGTTAAGGTGGCTCCGTAGAAAGACATTTTATTTTGTGTGCGGAACAATATATGTGGAGTGCTAAGGGTGTTGTTGGCCGGAATATGTAAAACAGTACCAAATTTACGCGCAAACACTCTAATGCTTTCCTGTGATTTGTTAAAGTTCATCCTCCAATGAGAATTTAAACCAAACCATTTTATCCATTATGCGGGGATAGGAAATCATGTTCCTCTTAACCATCCTGATTTCTTAAACATGCGGGGGCATTCTATATTGTTGTATTCATACGCCGTTGCAGTATTGCGTAGTTCCAGAAATATAATATGAAACTATGCAAGAACAAACGAAAAAAAAAATTAATAAAAGATAAAACAAGCCTAGTTTGACTGTAGTCAACACATCTATAAACCAAAGCAACAGAACATGAAATACCCCATAAGTAGAGACATGCAAATTTCACGTTATCATTTGGTTGGAAACTAAACTTCAGTTTCCTATACATAACACACGGTAATCTGCGATTCAATTAGCCACGAACTTATATGTGTTGTCATGTGTTACGTCATTACAGATATTGGCCTCTCTAACGTGTAAGCATTCTCCGCGGCAAGTCACGACAATATCGGCCAGCGGGAGACGTCGAACCAGCCTATAGTCACTTGGAGTCTAGTCAACTGTCAGAAAATAAGGCGAATTTTTCATGCCTCTACCCATAAGGAATTATTCAACAACAAATAGAATAAAAAAGTAAACGTCCTGAAAGAAATAAAGTTCTAAAAGCAAACCAAATAATATATGTGAAAACTCAGGACATCACAATTAAGACAAGCACAGCCAACACTGAGACGACGACAATGTTTGACACAAGACAAGATAACATCGGCGACGTCACGGACAACAAACTAGACGACACAACTATGAAGAAACGAAAGAACACAGTAGTTTTCTTAGGACCGATTTTTCCCGACCTTTCGAGATATGACATTTGCTCCTGTCTTCGGGTGATGTAAAAGTGAAAACTGGATGTTTATTTTATTTTTCATTATATGTTGGTGATTAATTCCTAATGGGATATTTCATGTTATGTTGTTTTGGTTTAAACATGTGTTGACTACATTCAAACTAGGTTTTTTTCGTTAGTTTTTTCTTAGTCTCATAAAAGATTTCTGGGTCGACGTAATTTTACATTGGCGTGAGTCCACAGCAGTACATAACACTAGTATGTCCCATTGCAAGAAACATTCAAAGACGTTTTGTGGGAACATATTGTGAAATGTGTTTTTTGTAGATATAAAAATGTAATTCATTGTCTGTAGATTAGTTAACAAAGGAACAGTCGTAATTCGACGTAATACATTTCAGGGGTATACACGGACGGCCTTTAAGAACTGCAGTTGACGGATAATCATCCTAGGTAAAGGGCAGATAAACCGTGTCGTTCCAGCAGTAAAAACTCCAGTGAATTAAAGTCGGTGAAACAAAAAACCTTGAATTCGCTTTGGAGATTAATGGAATATGTTCGAGAACTATTTAGATTTTGAAAGTGTACAGACTATGTTGAATTTTCATACTCAGATGGCTCCGAGTTACACACACATATGCACACACACTCTGCAATAAAGTTAGCCTGAAAGAAGCATGCACGGAACTAATACTCAGTCTAGTTCTGTCAAGTGTGAATATAGGTAATTGGTTAGTAAACAACAGCTAAGGTAAGAGTTTACATCGAACTGTGGAGTCTAGCACGCAAGTCATTAAAAAACTAAATACTCCTGAGGGTACTAAATAAACGAATCCCCCATTCTGATACTTACAGATATTTGGCGCAACCAGTTAAAATAATGTTTTTGGTACACTATTAGCCAACGTTTTCAATGTTTTGGATAATATCACACCCATTTTTCATGTGGACGGCTGCGGCAACCATTCGAAAAATTATTATGTCACTGACGTTACATATTCTTCCACAGCAATGGCTCTCCTTAAACCATTTATATATCCTACATAGTCTGTTCTACGTACAGTCTGTTCTACAAACAAGGTATCCAACATTCTTGTCTATCTACACACACGCACGAACCGTCTGCCTTACAAACTGTCTGTCATACATACAGTTTTGCCTACGTACTGTACATTCTGTTCTACATACATTTTCTTATACATGAAGAACTTTCTATACACAAGCCGTCCTACATTTCATCTGTCCTACATACCGTCTGCAGTACATTCAGTCTGTCGTAGATAGTATATGTTAAAAACATTGGTACAGTTTCATTCATACAGTCTGTTGTCCTGCGACACACAATACTTCCTACGTATTCAATCTGTCTTACATACAGTAGTACTTCCTACATACAGACGAATCAGTGAAAGCCATAAACCACGGCAGATCGTTATGTCTGGCAATGTGACTGCCGCTTTATTACATCGAAGGCCTACTATTGGTGAAGGCACATGTAAAGGGAAGTTATAAAAGGATAATATGTGTAAAATGCACTTTAATTTGTGTACACTCGTAGGAAGGGTTGATACTATTTTGACAGTTTGAGAAACGGTCTTGAAACGCCAGATTTTACATTTATTTGCCTCGAAAAATTGGAAATATTCTAGCTAGTATAGCAGATTTACGTAATTAATTGTATTTTTTATATGTTTCATTGATTTGCCTTGTTTTTTATCATCTTACTAGAGAATTAGATATTATACATAATAACGCATATCAATTGTGAACTTTAAAAAAACTTACATATTCTGACTGGCATTCTTCCTAGTAAATATTCTAGCTACAATTTCATTGCAAAATAATTTATGTTTGTATATGCCATGAACATTATATGCACTTCTACGGTCCTCTATATAAATTAAATTTTTGTAGTTTTCCTGTGTCAATGTTTGACCCTCGATATGATTTATTACTACTGTAGCCTCGATAATTTCTTCACTTCATTCGGAGACAGAAAGGTTGCTGTCGATTTAAATTTGTTCTACTCTTGTATTTGTGTCGCCTAACCTTAGACACGCTCTGTGTTAGAGCGGACCGGTAGTAAATAGGCAGAAACAGAGTGACGGCTTTATAAAGAACCGAGTACAAAGGCTTCACAATAAAGCGGCAGCCAATAAAAAAACAGTAGATTGCTTATAGGGACAACTGTTAAGTAAGTCATTCGTTACAATCATTTCTCGTTACATGCCTACACGACACTTTAATGATTATTACAGCGAAAAAGTTATATAACTGTTCGTGTTAGATACGAATGACACATTGATTGGCACACGTTCAACAAGACCTTCCACTGGATGACAACAAACACATCACGAATGTAACACTAATACAGTGTACTATATCGGCTTTAGAGCATACCACAAATAGTCCTGAAAGTAAAGATTTACTATAGGGAATCATTTCAGAAAAAGCAAACTAGTTGTTAAACCAATAGCAGAGCTTAATTTTCCTATTTAGTTTCCACCCATCTTCTATATGCCTATGCCCAAATGAACATCGGAGGCACATGCTAAATGTGTATCTGTAAACACTGTTTGCTTGTAAATAATTTTATTCTTAATTTTCACTGGCAAAATGAAATACAGCATTTACTTTGATTAACAACAAAAGTTTGAAATGCATTGTATAAATAAATTTTATTTGAGGAATACTTTTATGTTCTTTCAAGTTTTAATAAAATTTTGTAAAATATTAATTTGGTTGAATATTTATAAAGAATACGTGGCATTCTCAAAGACATCAGTCTTCATTCTTGTGGCGTGGTAAATAGGCCTACCAATTGATATTTCGTAATACAAATAATTTAAAAGTGATAAAGTTAATTTTTACATTGTAGTCTAACCTTTTGCGAAATCAATACATTGAATATTATTATTTACTAAGAATACAGTTTTCTTCTACTAAACATGTTTGTGCCTTTACTACTAAAGTTAACAGTCAACATGTTTTGCGCAACTGCAGCATAAAATCTTCTACATTTAATGAAAAAACAAGCCTTTAATACAAAGTGACTGTTTCGATTCCTCCCCACGACCTAAGATTAACTCTGACTGTAAATTCTAAACGAACAGTTCAGCTACGTTACTTTCGAACTGAAGAGAATTCGTTTCGTATATTACTTCATGCTGATGAATGAAGTAGAGGGAGTGAAAACAGGGAACCATAAGAATAGTGATTTATTTTGTCCAAAATTAAACACAATAACTACCAAAATTATTTACGTACACGTTAACCAAAATGTCATTAATTCTACTCTGTGTAATCATAATTCAGAAGAGTAGTTTCAAGTTATAACGTCAAACAATAACCTTCTACATTATTTAGTACTTTATAACTTGTAAAAATTGTGTACCGAAGTTTAATACCAAAGAAATTTCTGACAATAATGTAACATACAGGATGGAATGTATGTCGCGGAAAGCTCGCGGGTACAGGTAGCCAGACCTAAATCAAGAATAATGAGTACAAAAACCTCACCTCTATTGTCCATTGTATGGGCGTAACACCACCGAGAAAGTTGTGTTAATGAACATGTATTAAATGACGATAATTCAACAACCACTACGAACGGAACGCTGAACTTCTGGATTCAATTCAGATGAATGACGACACGTATGCAGGTAAAGTGTGAACACCATCCCACACCATGTGTTTGAAACATGGGGTCGCCTCTGTTATTATGCATGTATTTCTGTACATGTACACCTATAGAAGGCCATCCTAGTGAATAAAGAACCGGAATGACATAAGGAACAAAATAGTTGCACTTGTCCGAACACGCTCAGACAAATAGTTTCTGAGATACAGGGACTCAGAGGTCGGAGCATTGTGGCAATGCCGACAGGTAGGCAACCCGTGTAGCTCGTACATGGTGACATGCTGCCAAGGCCACAGACGACTAAGATAGCCTAGACGCTACTGCAGACGTTTGCAATGTATCTCACCGTACTCACGCACCGTGTCGGTGTGTGTCATTCGTTTGCACAGATCGTCTTGCATGTCAATCTGCTGAGCACGTGATTGAAGGGGATTGACTTCGCCGTCTACAGTAATATCACTGGATGCTGACGACTCTTCAACAAAATGCAGATATTGTGTGTCACATCCTGTGGACTAATGAAGCTTATTTAACCCAAGAGGATGTACTTAATTGAAACAACACCACCATTGACATCACAGCAATACTCATGTCATTAGTGTTAGGGGTTGTCAGGTCCTGTGGGACACAAACATCTGGTGCGATATCCTGGGAAGTCAGTTAATAGGACCGTATCTCTTCCCTGACAGACTCACAGCAGGTGGGTAAGTAGTGTTTCTCCGCTGGGTACCACGGCAGCTCTTAGAGGATGTTTCACCAGCGCTGAGACTGGTTATGTAGTATACCAACATGATTGGACACCGGGGCATTGCAGTGCAGTAGCTCACCAGTAACTAGATCGTATATGTCCATGGCGGTAGATAGGAAGGGATGGATGTGTATCCTGCCCACAAAGGTCACCGGATCTCTATCCCTTAGACTACTACTTATGCGGATTATTTAAGGAACTAGTGAATCAAGAAACTTGAGAAAGCGTCAAGGATCGCATTGCCAGACTGCACGTTGCTGTAAACATGTAACCAACGATCACTTGCGTGCGGTGCAGGCCGCAGTTGTGCGTCATGTGCGTGCCTGTGTTGGGATAGAATATGACAGCACATGTTGCTTAGAAACATACAAGATACAAAGTTAGACTGTTTCGTAGGTTGTAATCACTGTGTCGTGTTATGTGCTGGTACGTGCACATTGTAGCTCCTGTGTTTCCAGTTATATTAAACAATGAAACATTTTTTTGTTCTACTACAGTACACGTACCACTAAATGCGTCCTGCCTGCGCCCCTGCGTACAAGTACCCCCTTTCCTCCTTACTTGTTATCAAATGTAATGCATAACTCTCGCTAATAAAGTTGTACATCGTTAGTGTTCTTCGGAAGCTTGTCTTCATGTACGTGTTACATTCCGGTTTGCTATTCACTAGGATAAGCTGCTACAGGCGTACGTGTACAGAAAAACTTGCATAATAGCAGAGGCAACCCCATGTTTCCAGCACATGTAATGGGATGGTGATCACACTATATTCCCTTCATACGTTTCGGCATGCGTTTGAATTGAAGGTCAGCGGTCCATTTATGGTTGTTGTTGGACTGACGTCACTTAACACATGTTCATTAACACAACTTTCACGGTGGTGTTACGCACATACAATGGACAATAGAGGCGTGGTTCCTATACTCATTATTCTTGATTTAGGTCTGGCTACCTTTACCCGCGAGCTTTACCGTGGTTTACATTCAATCCTGTATAGTAAAACTAAGTCCTTCCATCTTGGTCGTGTTGAGGAATCGGGCATAGCTATTCTATTAAAGTCGGTTACTCTTGCCCTATAAACATTTATGTTTATTTCTATGTTAATATTCGTTTAAAGGGTGTTTACAACATAACAATTCTTTGAGACATAGTGATACACTTGAAGTAAAAGCGCAGAGATATACAAGGAAGACAGACAATACGTTATAGGAAAATTTACAACTTGTAGTAGAAAACATTAAGGCTCCCGCCTGCCTGCCTTTTAAGCAGCGTTGCAGCGTATTTGCATTACTCTTTATTCTAAGAAACTTCCAAAAGTTTCTAATATGTGCATTTACGAGTAGTACGTACACTTCGAACGATGGTGGAATAATAGTTTCAAAACGTCACGTTTATTAGATACATATTTTCGGAACCTATCAAAATTGTTAAAAACAGTTTTTCCAATATTTCATAACTAAATGACTACTCGCGGGACTTGTGTGAAATTACGATAAAGTTAACTGAGCCTTGCTTAAACGTTTCTAACATTAAAAATATGGGGTCACCGCTGTGTCAGTCAGGCGAATGTTTTACGAAATACGTCTGCACGCCGTTTTAGTGATGTGCACCAGGTGAGCCAGTCAATATCGCCCTTGGCACCGTGCTTCACTCACACGAACACACGGCTATCAGGCGAGCGACTGAACTTACACATAATTATTCCTGAGCGAAATTTAACAGTGCCTAATTTCCCCAGTAGGCCTAATTTGTTACGTCACGCTTGGCGTACTGCGTCTGATTTTGGTAGCCACGAATGTTAAAGTATTATGAAAATAAACATTAAAACAGTATTTTATCACTTAACAATTTTGTGTCAATACTGTGTTATTCAGCCTGTGTTATCTACACGGCGGTAAACGGAAATAATGAGTAATGAGGCCAGCAGGATTTTTCTATGGTTGTTATTAGTAGTTCATATCTACCCTTTCTTTGCTTAAATATAATGCGTAACTAGATCACAGTATAGCACTCTTTCAATCACTAATTCATTAGATTACACATAATGATGGTGTTGAACTGCAATTTCGTTTGTCGAAAAAAGCAATTTCCCGCATACAGCCAACTTATATGTCAGTGTTATACCTATATATTGATTAATATGTGTGTTATATAATTTTAAATTTATGCACTGAATAAAAGAGTATAGTTGCAGGTACCATCTCTGTTAAAGTAGGGACAACAAAACAGTTTAGTTGTTGGTACAACTCTGGACAGTTCCTTCAACAACCGGTTTTGTAGAAGAAACAAAGAGCCTTGTTGCTTTTACACACCAGATTGTAACTTCTACGAAACATATTGTTAAAGAAATTGTCCAGAATAGTATCAATAACCAAACTGTTTTGCTGTCCCTATTTTAACAGAAGTATGGTACCTACAGCTTTTTTCAGTGTGTTATTGTATGGTATAATATGTCTGAACAGTTATTACGAGATATACCGTGATAACTAATTTTTTAAAGTGATTTTGCCTGTCCTGACATGCGAGGTTGCAGTTGAACACCATGAATGTTGGTAACCAAATGCGCAGAACTGCCTCTCAGTACTGGTGCTTTGTTCCCTTGTACCGTTACACATGGTTACACCCAACAGAGCACTGTGAGCGCCAACAATTATAAATCTCCCTATGTTTCTGTCGCTAGTCGTAGGAAAGAGTTTTCCTCAACCAATTATTTTCACTTTTGTGAACATTACACGTAAATATAACGAAGGTACGGTTTCGGCACGTGTTATGTAAATGGTTTTGTAATATAAAAGTTGACAATAATATTTCAGCAGTCTACGACGGATGTGTGTGTTTTCAGTAAAATATAGAACTACAAAAATTATTTTTATAATAGTAAATCGTTCATATCAAATATACGAAAACAGTAAGCACAGCATTTTCATACAACTTTTTTCGGAATTACAACATGGAAATTTAATACACATCTATTATTTAAAGTTTCTAATTAAAAATAAAGATACATCATCATTATTAGCATTTATTTTTTTATCCTAAATATATAATAAAATCGTTCTTCACGTAGCTAAAAATTATAAACGCGTGTGTGTATAAATATATAGAGCGAGAGAGAGAGAGAGAGAGAGAGAGAGAATATATACGAAGATAGTAGTGAGACCATTATTTTACGCGAACAGCTAGATGGTAGAGGAGCAATGCGAACGCCCAACGAGGATCGTGGTTTCTATTCGGCTTCTTGTTAAAATGCATATAATAATTAATATCGTGTTATAATTTCCATATTCATTGGCGCTGGGGAATATAACGGGCTTATTAAGCCTACTGTAGAAGTTAATATCCTATATAATTTGTTTGTCAAACTACAAGAGTAGAGCCTACGACAACTACTGAGCACACTGCTTTTGTGCATACGATTGGCTGACCCTGGTTGTGAGTTAGCTGAGAGATTGTGTTTCCTGGGGGCGTTTGTCTTCGCGGCTTGTTCGTGAAGAATGAGACTTGAAAACTTCTGAAGAACTGCACTCAACAGTGGGATGAAGTCACAATTAGAAATCACACGAACCAACACGAAAGTCTAGTCGATATGCCGTTTTAATTGTGTGTTTACACACACACATATATATAATCATATACGATAGCATTTGAACCGGCAGTCGGTTCATACCATGTGAGCTAGTGGCTGTACTGTTTTTTGCTGCGGACATTAGTTTCCGCTTCTGTCGGTGTTAACGTTCTGTACCTTACGCGAAGACGGCAAGACGTAATCGTGAGAAGGTGTCGCTCACTTGACAAGATAAACCTGTGTCGAGGAACACAAGTTATTCGTCAGTATTGAATTTAAATGAACAGTCATTAAACTTTTGCGAAGATTGACTAGCCAGACATCACCCACATACACTCTTCTTCTGAAAGTAAAACCACCCTAGTCTAGGGATCATTACGCCGATACAAATCATAATGTAACGCTAGAATGAAACCACATTTGGAAGATACCAAGCATAGCTGTTTCCAGAGTTAAGGGGAAGAGTGAGGAGTTTTATTGTATTTTCAGTTTTCGAGCCATAACATTTATTCAGATTGTATTATCAAACTTTTCTCTTTGACAAAGCATAGGATATATTCTTAGTAAGCCGCTTGCCATAAATAGTTATAAAATCTTTAATTAATTTTCCATGCAGAATAATTGCAAGACAATTATGGATTAAGTTCTATGAACTGTCGTGCAACGATTCTGCATGGTAAATTAAAGAAAGATTCCATTATTATAAATGTCAAGCAGTTTGTTAAGAATATATCTTATGCTTTGTCGAAGAGAAAACATGGGCAATACAATTTAAATAAACGTTATGACACAAAAACTGAAAATACAATAATATTGTTTAACACTCCCACTTAAGAACATCACGAATTCTGTTAAAGAATACTCAAATAAATATGGGCAAGCATTCTTGACAGGAATACGAGGCTGGATGAATGGTAGAAAAAGATATAATATAGGTTAATGAAGGAATTCAAATAGTGTATAGTTTATAACTTAGAATGTCAGGTATGAAATTTATGTTTTTGTTTTAGTAAATACGAAACTAAACGCCATGAAAAATTTTGTTTCGTAATAGTTTACTTCTTCCAGATAATAATGAAGGTTCCCAAAATGTATATAAATAAACACTACAAACTTAAATGAACTAAAAGCTATCTTAGGACTACACTTTTTTAAATCAATATTTCTCAGACAGAAATAAACTGTTGTAAATATTCAAAATTATATGTCAGTATTTGTTTACTTTGCTAAAGTTTTGAGAAATGGCTATTCGCCTTGCCTCTGCACACTATTTAAGCACTGGTTGGCCCAGCAGCCAAGGCGAAACGTTGTTTATTCACGGCTGATACTGCAGGGATTTTCGCAGGTGGGAATAATGTAGGACAGCGCCGTTGATATGCAGGTTTTCTCTGGGATCTTTCTTTTCCCGCGCTTCAAAATTCCTGCGCTGCTTCATACTCACCTAACGTCACAACTTACCAGCACTGATAGCCTCGCTGTTAAGTGCATACCAACATATCTTCACTAGACTCCTACACATACGTACCTGTAAAGTGTTGGTATAGAACATTTACGTACCATAAGTCGTTATTGAACGTTTTGGGTTATTTTTTCAACCTAAGTCAAACTTGATCACGTTTCTTAAGATAAGGTTGAGTAAATTCTCTGTAGACACTCAGTGTTTCTTAAATCATTGAAGTGTTGTGACACCACAATGATAATATTCAATCATTTTTAACCATGTATTTTTATATGAAACCACTGTAAGAAGGCGGAACGTTCTAATCTACAATAGGTATGTTGCAGGGCGCCCACAGCATCAGAGCGGCGGGTGACCTTGGACGAGATGACACACGCCCGGCAGGCCGGTCACCGGTCACGTGTCATAGTTCACCTCGCCACCACCCCGAGAGGCCTTGGTTGGAGCCAACGAGGAGCGAGTCCTCGCGGGCGCGACCAATCCAGCGACGCCCTCTCGTAGAGGGGAGTAGGGAAACTTTCCCGAGCAAGCAGACGTTCACCCGCCAACAACTGCACAGTCAGTTGTCCGCTCACCAGCGCCACACTGGCAGCTCTTGTCCTCTCTTAGGCCTACGTGCAACTCACAATAACTACAGATATACAATGTCTTCTGTTTCCTCACGCCTCGACATTTTTTGTGGTGGTTGCTATTACAAAACTATTTTTATTTTATTGAATAATAAGAAATACAAAACATTGGCAGATTCATTTAAATCCCTTCGTTTAATTATTTACTGGCAATAACCTTACATACACAAAAAGTTTACAGCAGCGAAATGTCATGTTCTCAGTTTTGATGAAATATTTCTCGGTTGTTACTAGTTCCCCAAGTCTGCATGGATGACTTATCTACTTGTTTACTGGGTGCTATAAAACATTCCGCTTTGGTCGGATATTTCTCTAGCGCATGCGTCTGCAGATATTAAGTTATTACTTTGCGCTCTGTTCCTGTGCGATTCGAGATCGTAACTTATGTGACTCTTTCGCTCGGCATTTTTTGCTGTTCTGTGCGTCACATGAGTATTATTTGCTGCTACCACAGAAGTTCATTACTTTGATCCTAGACAAATCGTGCAGAGTTTATCGTCATTCGGGCATCCGAAATTTACTAAAATAAAACAGAAATACTTAGTATAATATATGTGTTTGAAATATATGTTATCCTGATATTTCCACATCCCTAATAATAGAAACTTTGGCAAAACACAGACAGATATTGTATACTTTAGTAGCGCAGTCACAGTGACAGATTATTATTTTTTTTTGTATTACAGTTTATGTGAGAACACGTCCCAACATTAGACTTGGCCTGTGATGTGTTAAGTCATTTGGTCCCGCTATTCGTTAACTAAGCGAGTGGAATTTGAGATGTATTTTTAGGGTAACAGATATATGTTATGCCACAACACTTGTCAAGGAGTAACGCATAATTCTGTAGTCACCACCACAGAAAATATTGAGATGAGGTGTGGAAGGAAAGGAATGTTGTGTGAACGCACGGTTCTTCGACGCTGATGTTCGCTGGAAGGCTCTGGTGCGGTTGACGGTGGTGGCAAGGTAGTTGGTGAGCTCGAGGACCAGCACAGCTGGACGAAGACACTGGCTCGTCGTGTGGACGGAATTCTGCGGGCTTGGCGGTGTGTTGGCGCGCCGTGCAGACATTCTTGGCACGGCTCTGCGCCTGCCTCTTCGACTTACGCCACAGGTAAAAGTGATCCTCTTGGCCAGCCAGGCACATCTGAGACTGCGCAACATGGTGTGCGCTGTTCCTGTCACGAGTTGCTCGAAGTCTCATATATATGTAGTTCGGTGTGTTGCTCTAGCAGCATTTATCGTTAGAGATGGTGACATTTCGCGAGTTCAATGACCTGCATGTTAGAATGAAATATCCTATACATACTCAATCAAGTCCCGACCATTTGTCCACTAGCTACTACTCAGTGGAACAGCACACAATGAACGAATAGATAGGGCTAGCGATAATCGTGGGTAGTGTACACTATATCATCATATATGTCACAACGTTATGTTTGCTTTGCATCGTGTGCGCAAGCAGGCTTTCATTTACTTTGTGCTACGTTATTACCTCCAGTAGAGTCGAGTACTGTACAATAGGTGAATTAATACTTTTCATAATCAACAGTCGCCATTAGCACGAAATTCTGTTAATTTGCGCAGATTTGTTATTAAATCGTTTTTAGCTGTGTGTTTCCAGACTACTGAATTAATAAACAATGTAATTGATAGTAATATTAGCATAAAAATATTCTCTTAAATAAATTCCCGAAAGAAAAAAAACTGTTTTTCATGTGTTTGAATTGTGTGTTTACATACATTTGACAACAGCTTCGTAACGTCGGAGATTTTCTTATTTTCTTTAATTGTAAACTATCGATTGTTTTTTTTTTTTTTTTTTTTTTTTTTTTTTTTTTTTTTTTTTTTTTTTTTTTTTTTTTTTTTTTTTTTTTTTTTTTTTTTTTTTTTTTTTTTTTTTTTCAGTGTTACTATGATTAATTTATCAACACGATTGGCTATCAGACAGGTAGGAAATACTCGTATTGTTTAAAGGAATTTTTGATCGACGTACACTTGTCTGTTTCAACAGAAACTTACAACACTGATACACTTATATAGACTTACAACACTTATACATATATTCTGTTCATGTGAGAGCAGAACAGCATTGGTATTGTTGTTTGAGTAATATACTAAGGACATTTAAGAAGTAAAAAATTTTAAAAATTGTTCTTTTCTAGCATTTACTTCGAGTAATATGCTTACTAAAATATTCCTGTCGCCTGATTTCACAAGGATAAACGAAAATTTACACGAAAAGCTCGTTGAAGATGTAACGTATATATTAAAAACCTTTCTAGATGACAGAATCAATCATTTTACATCAATCGTAAATATAAGGACACCTATCGTTAAATATTTACAACAATCTAGAGAAACAACTGTTAAAATTGTTGTTTTACGTTTCCTTACTTTTGTTGTTTTGTGCTCATTTTATTCGAATACTAATTTTTTTTGCAAAAAAAAAAGATTGTGATAAAAATTAGTATTGATTTTACGCTACCAATTTCATTAACGGACAACAGCTCAAACCCTGGGCTTTATATGAGGGTCAAAAGTATTTGTATGTTGCTGGTAACAGTGGCAATTTGTAGTTTAGCTTCAAACGTGTGTTCACAAACGACCCAGAAATACTGGGACTATGTTAGAAGATGAAATGGTCTAAAGTGATATAATATCTCAAAATACACAGGTTAGTCTAATATAATTTAAATATAAAGCTACACATTGCTCCAAACTGCCGCCTGTAGAAACATCGATAAAAGAGTGCTCTGGTACTTATCGAAACAGGCAATTCTAGTCAAGACACACACCTACTATTTCGACCAGCGCGGAGAACAGAAGAGGTAAGGCAAGAACACAGTAACCGTCAATTGAAGATGGTGATTCAAATATAAGAACCCTGAGGGAAAACCATGCTACAAAAGTCCCTGCTACACTTCACTTGTGAGCATCTCTGTCCTGAGTGATGTAACGACAATCATTGTTATATGTGACCAATCCACAGAAACTGTGCAACCTACCATCCTGTAAGCTGACATAGCACATTTGGTAAGTTAATGGAAGTGTTTGCAGTCTTATTAGACGTACTGTA
Organism: Medauroidea extradentata; assembly: GCA_003012365.1. Taxonomy (NCBI): domain Eukaryota; kingdom Metazoa; phylum Arthropoda; class Insecta; order Phasmatodea; family Phasmatidae; genus Medauroidea; species Medauroidea extradentata. The sequence goes on from PNEQ01005847.1 coordinate 18,345, forward strand.
AAATAGCGGAACTATTTTTGAAGTCAACTTATTCGTCAATAAACTGGATCTCGTTCCTATTATTATTGGTTAACACAATTTGTAACACGCAGAAACAGTTTTGGGACAAATGACACACAATTTGTTATTAATCAACACAGCTCCAACCAGGCCTGTTGAAGCAAGAGAGAGTGCTTCAAATGAACGACAGCTAATATCAATAAAAGCCCAACTTTGTTATAGCCTACATATCAAGTTTGAGTATGGAAAACAGTCAACTTTTGCCGCGATTATCCAGTGTGTCTAAGTGAAATATTTGGGAAGTTGTTTGTTCTCGAGATAATATTGCTATCAGATGTGCCAGTTTTTGCCTCAAACTTGTGGTGACATTTGAGGGGAGTGTTTAAGTCGCCTGCGGCCCTGTTTCGAAGTGTGTCCTTGATTGACACGAGTTGATAAAAAAAGCGTAATAATTCGGCAGTGTCGCTATCCACCCGCACGTGCGCGGGCAGGAGAGTAAAAGTGGTGCGGATTGGAGGCGGTGGTGGTACCGCTGACCTAGAGAGCTGCAGGGCGAGGGGTGGGGGAGGTAGGAGGGAGAAGTGGCGGCTCGGGGAAGGAACTGGCTGCTGGAGGAATGCCGGCAACCAGTCGTTCTTCGCCTGCCACGCCGTCAACAAGCCAGCGACAACTCTCCCGCCCTACCAGGTGAGTGATACACACCCTCTCTAGTACTCTGTCCACAAACTACGCACCCTCCCCGACAACACTACTTCACACACTCCAACACTATCTATTCATTTTTACCTACGACACTCTCATATATTTGAGTTGCTTATTTTACCACACTATGGTTTTTGTTTTTAATTTGTCAATATTTTTCATTTCTTGCATAGTATTAGTGGTAAATACATGTATCGTGCATTTTTAAATACATTATGTATTTGATATTTGTTTTTTAGTTATTGAAGACATTTATAAAAGCAATTTTTTTTACTGTCTGAGGAAAGGTTAAGTGGGGTATATTCTTTGAAATATTTTCACATATGACTGGTGCTTGATTGCTTGTCCTCGGCCAGTATTGGGTACGTGTTATCTGAGTGCGATCATTACTTATGTGATCAGAGTAAACAAACTAAGGTGGGACTCGGGGACAATGCAGTTGTTTGCCTGGCCTCCATTTATGACGAGAGAGGTGTGGTGCGAAATACAATGAAGGGCTGTTTTCTAGTGCCACTCTGTTTGATCTCGTCGGTGGTTGCAGGAAGGCGTGTCGAAGAGGTTATGAGAGGAACGACAAGGAGGGTGAGATTTATATCCGGGAGGAGTCATACTCGACTGCATACTGCACCACCCCTTCCCCTCACCCCCCTCTTCCTAACAACGTCCAATAGAAGAGAAGCAAATGAGGCGTAGAGTAGATGACGGAGGCATAGCATTAGTATTGTCTTCCCCCTCTCCCCTCTCTCCTTTCACCGACCACGGGGATACCTATCACTTGGCAGACACTTGAACTCCCAGTCACGTGGTTTACCACTTCTACAATATTTAAGTTTTTAAAAAAAAAATTATACATTAGAAGACTTTACAATAACTTCAAATTATAGCTGCTATGAATATTAATACCCATAACGTACACACATACAAATGGAACATCAGATATCCAACGTCCATTACAAAAATTGTGTTCCATACCAAAACTGTATTCATAAAAATCTCATACATTATTGAGAGATATTAACTATCCATAGTATAGGCCTACACACTGAGTTGATTTTATTCGGTTTTCCTGTGTTTAATATTACAAAGAAACACAAGATGAACGCTCATAAACAGCTACAGCACAGACTCTTGAAGGAACCACTTGCGCACAAACACCCTTGCTTTTCCTCTTCACCACTTTCAGTTTTAATTCTTGGACGCTGTGCTACAATGGAAAGCGGAAGCTCATTTTATTTAGAAATTGTAATGTTTCTCCACGGGTGTTTGGACTTCGAAACACGCTATGGCCGTTTTCCGAAACTAACAGATTTCATTATTTAACAATTTCTTGGACATTAGCTAGGCTGATGCTCCAATAGTGCTGATGTTCAGTTGTTGCCGAATGCGAAGCGACAGTTCGCTTGGAATTACTTCATCAGGCTCTAAGATAATTGCCGTAGCTACGACATCTGCAAGCATGTGCTGCTCAAACCAAAACGATAATAAGCAGTTTATGAGATTAACTAAATCACAGTAGAAGTATGAAAAATTTTCGTTTTATTTTACATTCGTTAATTTTGTTAGAAGACCTCTGCCTATTGGCTAATTAACAACCCATCAACGTAGAAACATAATATGCAGCTAATTTTAAGAAAATGGCAAACAATACCAAGAGCATAGATACTCTTCTACATGCAATATTATAACTCAGTTGATCGCGAATTCTAAGAAAGTACTGCCACATCTTGTGGAATCTATTATATTTTGGCAGTGTCACGTATTTCGTTAAATTCTCAAAGGAAATATGGTAAACGGCCTTAACAAGTCTACGAACCATTATTACGTTACATACGACAAGAGGTAATGATTATTTTTAAAATAAAGACTTCATTGCCTAAATTTTGTATTTGCCATTAGTTGTTGTCTGCATAACAAGACATTTATGTATTTGATCAGGCCAACCGAAATTCGTTCACTTCGGTGTGGTCCCTCCGTGTCGTTACGTGCCGACAATAATTATCGCGTGCCGAAACTTGATCAATATTGTATATTTCCTCGCACTTGCCATGTTTGAAGGCAGGATCTCGCGGCACTAGCAGTGAGATGTTTGGTGAGCACTGGAGGGCGGTCAGAGGTCAGGGCGGTGGTCAGCGGCCGCGCGTGGAGGTGTGCCGAAGAAAGCGGAGAAGGAAGAGAGCCAGGCGGACTAGGGTGAACGATCCGCTCCACGCCGTAGAAAGTGCGCGCTTGCAGCCTGGTCACCGCGGAAACTAGCAGAACACGTTCCTGACCCTCAGGTTGCAGAGCTCGCTCTTCAGTGGATACACACGTCTTAGTAGCGGTCAATAACTCATTCAACAAGTCTGTGTTTACATCAACGGACTCCACTTGTCTGGCTGGTCTGTAAACACAAGTGCTCTAACTCTGCAAATATATTGTGTTCAAGGTCTAAACAAAGTGTATAGCAAATACGTAGTATTATTGCACAGAATAAGTTTTCCAGTATGAGTTGAGAGGGTTTCGGCCCTTTAAAGGCGACGTCTTAAGAGCCGAAGAGGTTTTAATGAGATGAAGGGACAGCACAGCATCCATTCCCAAGCCGGGTTTCGAACCCAGCATTTCTGGGGTCGTAGACCGGCGCATAACCGACTATGCGATGGAGGCCGGATAAGTTTTCAGTATTACAATAAATAAATAACATAGTTATTTTTAAACGCAGATAACAATATTACTTTAAGCCAAAATAACGTTAAAAATTTTAAAAACTATAAAAACAAATCTGAAAACTGCGTGTCTTGTCTCTGTGATTGGCTTTAAAATACTTGATTATCGGATATACTGTGAAGCAAATTCTGTGTCTTCGTTGTTCTGATTACTCTTGTTACTTCTATAACCATATAGTCGGTCTACTTTTCATTGTTTAACATTAAAATATACGCATATGAAAATGAAACTATGTTGTGATTGCTGTTGGTTCTTGGTATAGTGTGCTTAATTATCAGAACACTCACGCATATTACACGTGCTTAGGTATCAGAACACTCACGTATGTTACATTGCGACTGCAACGAACATAAATGTCATACTCTCAACCTGATCATACATCGACACATAACAGATTTATATTATTTTAAACCCAGATAAATAAATTTGCCTGTCATGTTTCTGTAGATAGAAAGAAGTCTTGACCTTTGAATCGTGTGTATTTGGTAAACTTTTCTGGTGATTCCGCGGATATCTTGGGAACTTATTATTTATCTAATGACAAATAAACTACACAAACATAAGTGTCATTGATAATCACTTGAAGCATATGTAGCTATAATTGAAGTTAATTCAGCTACAACAGCATACGTCGTACCATATACAAAATTAGGTTAGCCAGTCCCGGGAAAAAAGCGGAGAACTTCTGCAGCAAATATCGTATCCCGTCTGAACAGGTAATGGTTGGTGTTGTAATATGAAACAGTTTTTTCGTCAAGTTAAGATATGTGGTTCCTAAAACAAGTTAATTCATGTTTTTTATAGACGTTGTATAAAAAAAAGTCTATAAAACTCTTTGTGACGCTTAAACTACAAACGCCAAGTCTTACTTTGTAAACGAGATTAAAATTTTCCTTTAATACATTAACCACTTCAGAGCACTGTAATTATTTATGCAGAGCAATTAATGAAAATTTTCCCATATAACAAAATCAGAAATATTTTGTAAAATTTAAGTACTCTCTATAAAAATCATTTCAAACATGAGTATATAAGTTACGTAGGTTACTGATGCCAAATTAGGATCAAATTATATTTCAGTTTAATAATTCAACATGTAACTCTTGTTGTAACATATAAGTGGAATTCCGTGCGGAAATTTAGTTCATAAACAAGAACCAACTTAAGAAACATGTCACAAATCAATATAAGTTTTTATTAAATGCATAGAACTTTGTTTTTTAGTATAAAGTTATGCCTTTTCCGTTGAAAGATCTTTCCTTAAAAATTAATTTTTTTTATTTTTTATAGTAATTCTATTTCATATTGACCAACTTTTGCATCAACATTATACGCTTATTACATAAAAATCTTTCCTCTCATTCAGTCGAAGAAATACTGTTATATCTTCAGTTGTGAGTTTATATACAAATTTTTAGCAAAAATTCATGTATAAGAATTTTTTTTCTAATTTTTCACATCGTCCCATCACTCCATCAAACATTTCCAAAAATAATTTAGCATATAAAGTTTTTTATCCAAAATCTTATTTCGGTGCTTTAGAACATGCTATAATATGTACGCTAGACATGCAACCACTTAAATTGTAAAACAAGCCTAAATAATACCAATTAGTATTTAGATAATTAATATTTATGAAATACATATTATTCAATATTCCTTGTTAAAGGTATTTCTTAGATACATGTGGTTATCAGGGTTACGCTGGTGACCTTATCTACTGGGCTCAACCAACATCTTGTAATTTCACGGATAGTGCCGTAAACTGTAGATTCTCTAATTGTTAAGAAAAATTATACCCATGAAGACCTGCTATTTCTAGATAACAGAATAAACCAGTTATCTTTGAACATAACAATTAAATATTCTCATTTGTATACCTGTGGTTTTAAAATGCAGTATGCGTGTAACTTCTTCCCAAACATAACCAGATCGTTACTTACGTAAAAATAAAATATATGTACCTCAAATGCTCACGGCCCGTTCAAATGTGAAAATGCATTACTTGTCATTATTATTTTTATTTCTGTAGGCGTTACTAGTGAGTACGTTATCCTCCCAGGGAAATATTTTAGCACGCAAAATATTCTCGTAACGGCATGTCGTATTTTAAAATGTTAATGCATTGCAGCTTATTTCTTAAACCAGATAACATACTGAAATGAAAAAAATTACATTGTTATTGCATGTCATTGGCTACTTGACTAAAGTTATACGTACAAAAAACCAATCAATTTTAATTTTATAAAAAAATTGCAGAATAATAAGCAAACACCCATTTATTTTCAGCATTTGTTTCAAAACCTATATAGGTTGTTTTTTTTTTTCAAAACTTTAAGCACATAGTCCGCTATACATAAGTTCAGTGAATATTATTTAATTTCAGTCAGTACGTTGATTTTCGATGGGTGTATGCTGCCATTATATTACAATTTTGATTTGACATGGCGTTGATAATACCGTACTACGAACGCATGCTAACAACTCTCCATAGGAAGATGATGTAGTTACCAGTAACGTTTAAAAAACTAATACGCTTACGTGAAAATATAAAATTATGAATGTTTCACATTTAGTGGCCTTAAGGACTTGTTCCTGAGTTTTTTCAGACTGGAGTCAATAACTCAAATGTTTGTAAACCAATAGGTTTAAAAAAAATATTTATTCAATGTGCAGTCACACGATGCATAATACTGTAGATGCGTTTTTTAAAATAATGTACCATTCGTCAGCAAAAAAAAAAAAAAATTAATTTTTACTTATTTTCACGACAAAATAACGTGCTAATTTGGGTGATGAAATCTAAAAAAACCCGTTCAGTATTTTTCTACAAAAAAATTCAGCTACAAATTATAACATATAAGTGTCAAAACTGTGGAGCAAAATTTTGATATGTGTATTAGGTAGGAATAAAATAAATATTTTCGAAATCACTGCAAAACTCGGTAACACGCCCTTAAGTGAGCCGTGCTAGGTGGAGCAGTGGTAAAACACTCGTCTCGTGTTCGGGAAGTTCCGGCCTCTATTCCCGGCTCCGACTATCTTGATTTAAGGTTTACCAAGGTCTTTCAAAATTGCTCAAGGCGAATGCTGGGATGGTTCCTTAACCAGGCCTTGGCCAATTCCAACCCCCTTCCCTCCCGTGCACCACAGCCAAGATCATGTACGGTTCGAGGGTACGTAAAGCCAAAATAAAAAAAAAAGAAATAAGAGTAAAAAGTTACATACTGGAATCGCTTACTAATAATATAGCTACTTGCGTTATTTTAAATGTTAGGTAAGGATTTCCCGAAAATTCTTCACCAGAGAACGTTCGTAGAAGACTGGATTTGTCCCTTTAGTTTAGCAATACTGCATCAAGAAACATATTTTAAAACCGCTTGCTGCTTTGTGTTGAATAATATCATGCAAATTAAAGGAACCGTTACTTTTTGACCATGTATGGCAATAATATAAGAGAGCAAATAAGTTATCTTCATTAACTTCAAACAATCATGATTCGAATTTTTTTCGGTAATACCAATATCATATAAGGAGGGTACCCGATTACAATGGTAACGCACCCTGGATGCAGGATTAATGGTATTCGATAAGCACTTGCTGGTCCCGAAGAATGTTGTACAATGGAGAGGCGACGGATTAATAAACAAGGACGAAACGGGAGTCCCCGAGAAGACCCGGCGACGAGCAGCATCGTCCGGGACAACTCCCACACGCGAAAATCCGGAGACCTGCTCCGTCGCGTATCGAACACGGATCGCCCAGAAACAAGCGTGAAGAAGCGTAGTCAGCAGAACATCTGGTTCTCTAGAATGTTTAGTTCTCTCAACAGGAGGGTTAAATACAGTTGTTCGTTCTATTTACTGGAGCAAATATAAAACATTGCACATTAGAGTTATTATTTAAGCAATAAAACTGTGTGTGACAAAATACATATCTTTTTTTGCAAATAAATTATGAATAAACGTCCAAACCATAATTCTCTATGAAGTATGAAAGTACTTATAACATATAAGGAAACAATACTGTATTTGTATATCCTTTATAATTTTCTACGTGTAATAACCTGCTTGCGTTTGTCGGTCGAATTCACTATGTATTGGTCAAACTGCCAATTTGGTATGGGATGTTTGTGATGTACATTGATGTTTATTCAAATAATTTATTATAATTTTCTTAGATACAAAGAATTTAAGGGGAAAAAATCTTTCTTTTGCTGTGATGAAGAGAGACTTACAAAAAAGGAGATTTCAATGAACGGCAAAGAAACAGAGACCATGATCTGTTCCGTAACTGCTGTTACATAAACATAAACAAACAATCGTAAAGAGTGAGATCATGTTTTGCTTCCTTAGTGTTTACTTAGTAGAAATAAAAACATTGCTACTTTTATTTTTAAGTTTCTTCTTGTGATGTTAACTACGTAATGAAATTAGAGTAGGGAGTGAATTTTTCATGTTTTATTTGTACACGATTCCTTTCATGGTATCCTCACAAAAACTGCAAGTATTGATAAACTTCATTCATTTAGACATTTTTGATTTAGGTATTAAAATAATATTAAATTTTACTACAGATTTATGCATATTTTAAAGTATGTTTCAACAAATCAGTTTGAATCAATATAAAAGTTTTTTTAACCATATTTATGCAAAATATATTAATGTTAATGTCAGTCAAAATAACTTTATTGTTATAAAGTAAATTCTGCTATTTTCATTCGGCAGTTTTAAACACATTTGAATTGATGTTGTTCCACAAATTCAAGCGAATACATATTCTTGTAGTCATATGCTTTAAACTTCTACCTCAGCATGCTAGAAGTAAATTAATTTTAATTTTAACCTAAACAAACCAATACACATAATGTCGTGAAATTAATAGCCAAATAATAAAAAAATAAGTAGACTGTAAATGGGAGTAACGATACTGTGGAAATGTAGGTCTGAATTTAAGATATTTAACCGATAAAAATTTCACTGATAAATATATTTTTCTTAAATAAAATAATATAAATGGTTATCCTCTTGTCCAATAAAATTACTTTGCCGTCATGTATTATATGCATTTCATGTTTTCTATTTGAGCAATCCATTGCGAAGAACAAATCAAATTCTGCTGTTGCAAAAGCCTAGAACATACCGTTTACAAAAAAAAAAGTACAAAGCTCATGTTGTAAGTATTGGAATACCTGGTAGGTAGGTATATTTACTAATCTCGCAGAGGAATTTGGTTAGTACATTCTCCGTGCTCTCAGGACAATACTTTTTGTGATACAATTGTTTTAAAGTAAAACAAAACTAAAACTTTACCCAACTAAACGTCGAAAAATAGCGGCGACTCGGTAAATTTAACACACACACATATATATATATATATATATATATATATATATATATATATATATGTATGTGTGTGTGTGTGCGTGTGTGTGTGTGCACATATGTTTGTTGTTTATGCAAATATGTAATGTATGTATGTGTGTGTATTTGTGAGTGAATTTACGTAAATATATGTGTATACATATATAGTGTATGTATGTATATGTACATCATATGTATGAAAGGTAGCATGTCAACTCCCTACACTGTACATCGTAACGAAAATATCGACATAGAAGAAATTCTGTATTTTTCCAATACACCGTTGCTGTATAGTCCAGTCAATCTAAAATTCGTCATGTGATAACTTAATTGTTTTCTCTTAGTTTTTTATCATACTTTCCAAAGGCAAAAGCAGGTTTATGAGATCACCTGCCTATCTGTGTGTGTGGGTGTGAGTCTATCTGTGCCCGTGTGTGTATTTGTGCATCCTTCCTTCAACCCTACCTCTAAGAACGTTTGAACACGTTGACCGAATTTAATCAAACTTGGTGCACATAAAATACCTATTAACCTGACTTAAATTTGTTGTGTATTTCGTTTGTGTCGATAACTGTATTAAATTCTGTTTACATAATTCTTTGTAAAGTGTCACAAATTTATGTAATGTGTTTATACTATGTTAGTAGTTAAACAGTGGAAAAAATTTCGCACGAGGTTAGTAAATCAACAACTACCTAGAATTTCGTTTAATTCGATACTCGCGTAGTACCATACACAGTGACTTCAGTTTTTTTTTATTTGGATAATAGTATATGCTGTTTTTAAAAGTGATTTTACTTTAGATTTTTTGATCACGTGAAAAATGAGACGACCGTTTTCCAAAATTTCATAATTATATATTCATATTTAGTACAAGTAAACCAGCGTGTGATAAACGTGTTTGTTAACGTTCTGTTTGCTATATACGTCCCCCAACTTCAAAGTTTTATCAACATAAGAACATTTTTTAATAAGTTACATGTTTGTCAAGGAAATAGGACCGTTAAATATCCAATTAAATAACATACATTTTGCTATCCAAATATAAATTAACAAGTCTTTATTGTTATATGTTGACTATATCAGTAGACAGACATTGCTTAATATTTCTAGGTGTAAACAAACGATTTGAATTTCTAGTAAAGTCTTGTCTTCATTTATCCTTTTTAATTAGTTTGATTTCTTAGTATATTTAGTTTTGTTTCATTTAGTTGCATTTTGTAAAATACATTGTTGGATTTATTATACATTATGTGTGTGTGTGTGTGTATATATATATATATATATATATATATATATATATATATATATATATATATATATGCACTGCAACGAATCTTAGGGAGTTATCCTATTTATATATATATTTTTTTGTTTCACCTTGTTTGTTGAAAAGATGGAACGACATATTGCAGCAATGGTATATGTTCACGAGTTAATTTAAAATTAATATTTATTTTCTTGGCCTACATTCAACAATTTAAAGTCTTGAAATTAGTTCACAATAATCTTAAAGAAAGGAAAGTATTTTATGAAAAACTTGTTTCGTCGTTACTAACAGTATTGTTATAAATGTTAAACATTTTGAAATTAATGGCAAACTAATCGAAAAGTTGGGTGAAACTTGTTAAATTTTCATTTCAGAAATACCAAATTCATTATTAACTTAGAAAGACTGTATTACATTATGTAGCAGTCATAAAACGAACTTTTCTAGAGTGTTCGTATTTTACGTAATGAGCGATTTGTGTGTTTGCTGATATTTATTTTCGTTAATTGCCTAATCGCGCGTTCGTGTAGACATTTTAAAATAAAACACGTCCATTACACTGAGAGAAAAAATTAGTTGATTCAACCAAATATTTGATTATATATATGTGCAACCAACAACGTAGTGTTGTTTTAAACAAATATTTAGTTGACAACCAATTTTTGTTAGATCAACAAAGCAGTCATGTTATTTCATAATCTCATTTAGTTTAAATAACTAAACCAGATGTTGAAACAATAATTCAACATTGTTGATTTAACAAAATCTGGCATTCAACTTAATATTTGCTTGAATCAACACTACATCGTTGGTTGCACATATTCAAACAAATGTTTGGTTGACTCAACAAATCCTTTTTCTCAGTGTACAAACTTAATAATATATTGATCTAAGGCTCTACAAACGTTGGTGAAAGGAAACGAGAGGAAAAAGAATATTAATTTTGATGGAAGGCAAGAAGTTTAAGCACACCAAAATGAAATATTAGCAGTTACAGTCTATGTAAACACGTGTCTTAGGGCGATATGTCTAAATATCGTATTTTTGTTTCAAAATGGAAAGCAAACGCTCCACTGTTTTAATCGGATCTGTTAAGTGCTCTCAGTTTTGATCCGTATGATCGTACAAGATACGAACAGCACTCGTATCTCGCGAGTTGGTCTCCATGTAACCGTGCTAGTACGCAGGCACAGACAAGTGCCGAGCCAACCACAGCTCATTTCTCTCTGCAGTAACTCGCAACACTCACAGAACTTACCGCAACCCAGCCAATTATCTCACTGCTTCTTGTCCGCTCTCAGAGTTGAAGGTTTTTGCCTAACAGCTCTGGTTCAACTGCCAAGTGGCATCTCGTTAAACTGGTCGTATCTCGGAGTTTAGTTAACCACACTGCTGAGAGTTTTGTTCACAAACTTGACAACTTTGCTCCTCGCAACACGCGAGGAGAGAATATCAGAGGTTTAACTATATAGTTTGTGTTTTGTTAGGTGACGAAATAAATCAATATCATTTTTTCAATGACAGTGTTTCAGGAGGTAATATGATGCCATTTACTGAATTATTTGGCGTTCTGACGATGCATAGAACATATTTTGAAAATTAATTTACTGGACGGGGAAAATATGTGGCTGCTACGAATATTTTTATGTAGTTTTGTAGTATTGCTAAATAGTGTTTGTGCTTGCTGTTAAATAATTTCTCACCACCACTAAAAAATTGAAGTCACCAAAAGAATTATTACATGTTTACTTCAAAAAATTCCACAAAGACCATCTCCATAAAAGTCAATTCGGTGTGAGCTTTCCGAGGCTACCGGTATATGTAAGTGCACTAAATGAGCACTAAATGTAAGGTTTCGTATGAATTTTATGTACGTCGCTGCTTACCCAGACGATAGTTACAATCATATTCGGATAGGCAGATGAGCTCTGTGAGTTGTAGTTCTTGTTTCAAACACACATACACTTTAATTGGTACAGGGTCAGTTCGTCACTCAGTTGGCTGTCAGCCAGCCAGTCATGTTCGTTAAACAGTACAGTGAGGTCATGTTTCCAAACAGTCATAAGTATTCTCTCTTGTACAGTCATACTAGGGATTATCGTCTGGCTGACGTTTTATCGTACCAGAGAGCCAGTTGTGCATGCGTGAGTGATGAAACCATGCTATAAGCCTGTCTTCTACATCTTTACTTTATTACTTTGGCCTTTGCGTGTTTTGTCTACTTCCTACTGAGTAATGAATTAAACTTTATGTTGTTTACACAATAATTTTGACAAAAAGGTATAAAAATCAATTTTTTTTCATGCCGTAAATGACATATAACAATATTTATCTTCTCCAGATACATATAATTAACAATACATGCTTTTTCCGATACCTAATTTATTTAATAACGTATTATGCAGTAACGTGGGTAATATAGACTATCTTCTGAACATTTAACAAGATTAAAATATTCACACTTATAATAACTAAATTAGTTAAGATACCTGTAATATACACATGTATCGCAAGCAAAATTTTACTGAAATTTGAATTAAAGAATATTAATCGATTTTGGTGCATATACATAGAGTGTGGAATTGTAATAACAAGTGCCAGAGAGTGTAGGTATTAATGAATTCAATTTATTCGTGTCTCTTTATTCGAAGTAGAAGAACAATGTATAATTGTGTCGTGTAACGTGGACTAAACGGACGGCGGTAAGAAGGAAAATTAAAACAAATAATTCTGGTGTTTCAGCCGAGTTGCATACAGTCACATCAAAACTTGATTGCCAGTTATTTTTCCTGCCACGAAGCATTTACACATGTATAGATATAATGACGACATTGCTACAACTGGTCTGCTAAGTTATCTTAGCGGAATGTCGCCTGTACATTAATTAGAGTCTCGGTGAACCGCTTTCCCGCGATATGTATATTAAAGGAGAACGGCCGACTTGTCAGATGGGTGCATGTTCCTCCTGCCCCAGTCAGCTTGTTAATGCAGCAGACCGGATACGGTGGCAGTAAACACAGGTATTTATGGCAGTCGAGTCGAGGAGTGACCGTCGGATCGTCCAGTTCTTCTGGTGTGAAGGACGACGCCTTGATGTTGGCGACGCTCACCTCGGACCACGCCTGGTGCAGTCGACGTCACGTTGCTACGTCCACTGCTGACCAACGTGATCTTCTCTGCGCCAGCCCCGACAACTGTAGCACAGTCACATGATTCACACGCTCCTACAACAAGCTTCTGGGACTTACTGTACACTCAGTATGTGTGTCATGGCAGGACTTTATTTTTATTCCGCCGTTTATGTATTTGGCAGTTGATCACTCACAGAGAAAATAATTTTTGGGTTTGAAAGTATATTCAAACGTTGAGATGTGAAATAATATACAAAAAAACTACGAGAAGGACTAATGCGATTTAAAGCGTTAATTAGCTAAAGAGAGTTATACATCCATACTACAAAATAAAGATCAGTTATGGAACCAAATTGGTATTATCTGAAAATTTTAATATTAAATTGCCAAGAACGATGTACGGTGTCATACATTTAGTTTAGCATTATAATTTCCAAAAATAAAGTGTTACAGCCTTTATTTACAGCAGACAACACGCAACCTGAGCACATGTACCAAGTATATAGAGTTTCTACAGCAGAATCCAGTGTTCATAGCATGGATCGACTTGTTTAGAAAATGTATAACTACTTCGTCAAGAATAATACCTGTAATAAAGCAAAATAAGTTTTTTACTAATATCGGCATTCACACCGGTATAAAAAAGTCACTTTTCTAGTGAAACATTTTATTACTTAATTTTTTTATTGTCTGTGATCATATTTCATAGCCAAACATTATTACTTACGTTCACTCTTTCAGGTACAGAAATATACGCATTCAAGGGATGCATACAAGAATCACTCTGGCCCGCACTGCATTTACGAAGAGACGGTACTGTTTTTACCACTACCAATTGTTTTCTGTTATAGCTGCACTGACAACATCCACAGCTCTTTGTTATGCCCAAGTCACACAAATCAGATAAATGACAGACACTATACTAAATAATTCGGTACAGGATATATGGTTTGTCGAGTTCCAGATATGTTATTTCGTGACACGTATACAGTGGCTTGCTCAGGGTAGGACTGTACTGAAACTTGAGTTTTAAGTTTTAAGACGCGTACTTAACCAAACATTGAATTTTTGGTTTTATTAAGTCCACATAGTTTCGACATTTTTGTTATGAAAAATTTTCGTTTATAGTTTGAACGCTGACATTTCTGTCAGAGTCTTCATAGCAGGACAGCGAATCAAAGTCCTCTGTGTTCGCGGACGTAAATTGCAATGCTCATGTGTAAAATCAATTCTCGAGCGTTGAATTATCATACTGTGGTGAATGCAAAATAATGAGAAATTCATTAAAAATATAATTGCTTTCAGGCCAGAGAACGTTTTATGCCAAATTATTGGACCGCAGAGTACCTAGATCATTGTTCGTGATGAGTTAACCGCCGAAAATTGTAAGTACTACACGATGAAATATATTTTACTGCACTTAAGTTGAATTTAATTTGTGGGCTAAAAACGTCAATCAACAGAGTAGTAAATATGCCATGTAGAATATAAAAATACGCGAACCGCATACATATTTAATACGAGTTTAATTTGTAACCGACAGAAGATGTTGTTGGCATTTCATCTGTGCAGGGATGATTTATTTCTTCAACTTTCATTTAATTAACACAGTAGACCGATTTCCATTTAATCTCTTCAGTTGAGTTTCCCTGCTTTCTGCTTCACATTTTTTTTTCATGGTGTAATTATTCAATTATAAAAAATTCCTAAAAGTTTACGAATTTCTTCAAAAACTACACAGTTAAATACATGTATATCAAAAGTCTTCAATTATATCGAATTATTTATTCACACCGATATACTTATCTAGTTACGTTATCAGTGAATCGAATCCTATTTGGTGCAAGTCATTAAAAGTAGTGTTTAAGGTATGGTTAGTATCTGCGTCATCCGAAATTAATCTGCCGCCTAGTTAATACTTCCGGGTCATTTGTTACGATCCAGATAATAATGCATATTATCTATGCCTCTGTAATATCCGAAATTTAAAAATACTTGCGTTTTGTTTGGGAAATAATTGTACTATCTGAAAACCTCTGCGCGAGAGGTTTGCGGTTGTTAAAATTATTTACAAATGAAAACGCGAGTAATTTTGGAACTCGGTTGTCATAGTGGCCTACATATTAGCATTTTAAAAATATAAAGAAAAAGCTTGTTTCCCGTTTTTGTAGATTTTGTGGTTTCAAGACCTTTTTTATCTTAAAAATTGTTTTTATTCGTTTACTAGAAAATAAAGCATACTACCGCATAGTGCTATATAGGCTAAATAAACGTCCGCTGATAAAATATCTACTCGGCGAAAAAATCTCGTCGAATTTTGATGAGTAGTTAAGATTTTATTGACGATTGAATATTCAAGTCGTCCGCCTGACATCGTACTTTTCCATGCCCCTTACATGGCAGGCATTACCTTACTAGATCTACTTCATAAGTTGACTACATTTGTGTATTTGTTTTAGCGCAGATGGATGTGTAAGGGGTTCTAGGTTCGGTTTTCTGATAAAGAATAGCTGTGTTTACCATTTTGTTTCAAGATTTAAAGGTTTATATTTTTTTTTAACTCTTACATCTTAGAAAATGCAAGAATATGAGCAAGAAAAAAATGATTTTGTTATTACAGAAATTGTATGATCATTTAGTTACCAAATTAACTTTATTTTCAAGAAATGTATTTCAATTTTAGGCAATCTTCTAAATAAGAAAATAACTCTTTAAATACAGCTTTACTTTCAGCAGTTTTAATTTTTATTATTCGCATAGCAGGAATTTGTTTACTTACATAATGAAGTTATTGCTTGTTAATAAATACATTTCTGTTGCGTATCGAATTTTACTGAACACCTTACCATCGCAGAAAATTGAATTTAAACATACCAAATTTGCAATGTCATAGCAAAACACTGCTACTAGTGTTTGGTGATAACCTATTTCCTTAAAACGAATTTTGGTGACTTATATCACGCCAATGTGTAATGGGAAAAGTTGAGCACTTCAAAAGACAATATAAGTATTTCATGCCACTTGTATACGGAGACGGAAATGTCCCGGCATACTTTGCAACATAAAAGCAACGACGTCACCCGCACGCAGAGAAAAGAGCTGGAGTGCAGCTCGGACCGCGCGACGACCTCAGTACTTCTTGCAGAGTGGCGAGTAGCTTGGAAAGTGTGGTCGATGTAACTGGGAGGAAAACACGCTCCATATTTCAAATAGCACTGAACTACTTTGTCCCGCCTGAGAGCACTTCTGGGTCGCTCAAGGTCACGGTACTTGCAGATACATCAAGCACCGCTCTGAGCAGATACCAGTGACAGCAGGTTATTTACTACTACTGCTGTCACTGTTAACTACACTTCATTAACGAGCTTGTTATTTCTTCCGTTATTAGAGAAATTATCATTACCTTCACTGTATCTCTGCAGTGCCTCATCCGGGAACGTCTAGTAAGAACCTTGAAAGTTAACGCGAAGAATAATTATCCGGAAACTGTTTCAAACCTATGACTTAGCTTTCTCCCATCCATCAGAAAACGGATGGGCAAAACCGTTAACATACCACGCATTATTTCATTCAAAAGTGTTCAATCACATTCACTGTCGCGCTGACAAACGGCAGCTGGGAGCGCACGTTGACTGCTTGTCATATCTAGTGTTATAGTCTGTTCAGGATAAAGTGAGCACTGCTTACATTTTTCTTTCGGCGAACTTGCATTCGTCTGTAATATTTTCAATATGAAAACTATCATGAAACTAAAAACCAGTATGAACTTTCCACCTTATTGAAAACTTATCCTCGTTGGCTTCAATAATTTTTTTTTTTTTTTTTTAATGTTTGCGTGTGCTCAATTTAGAGTGAACAGCCTATACAAGCATTCGCACTAAATACATACTCGATTAACTTTGAATTTTCTGATACACTTCGTATGCTACTCTACCAAATAAAAAAAGTAAAATAATTGTAGTCAATGTAACATAATATGTCTCTCTGAAAATGTTCTAAATCAAATTTCAATGTTTTTATAACCATTTCACAATGTTGTATTGCATTGCGTATTTTCATGCAATAAGATAAGTAGGCTTTATGTCTCGTCGACAGAATGTCACATGAAATGGTGAGACAAAACTTGACACAAATATAGGAACTGGGAAGGAAATCAGGAACACTTCAGTTCTCGCCTGAATGAATTTTGGGAAAAATGGGGACGTAAAACCTGGGAGACCGAAGGCAGGAATCTAACCCGGATGTTCTCGAAAGTGAGTGTAAGGTTGGAGTCACAGTAGCACGACGTATAAAGATAAATAAATGCAATCTAATACCAATTCACCAGTTTCACCAACATTTAGGTACAAAAATAAAACATGGTTTCAGTTTTGTTGCATTTAAAAGCACACCAAGAGAATTCGGGGCTACACTGGAAACGAAAATGTACATTACAAAATGTTGTACGACTATATTTTACGTGACAATGTTGGCAACACTACACGGAGAAAGTTTCCTCTTACGCTCCACGTTCACGAATCATTTCATCTATGTTACCTCAATTAAAAATAGAGTCATATTATTACACTACTCAGGATTTTAGCTTGCAGTCATAATATGCAAGTAAGAACAGCAGTCGCATGGCGTGCTCATGTTGTGTTTGTTTCTGGACGTTAATAATGTTTTCACCGCTAGAGGTAAGCATAGTCGCAGAAGAGAAGCTCATAGTAGTGTTGTATCATGCCGCGCCTATCCCTCCTTCCTCACGCCCCTAAAAACCTTTCTTTGTTTAGTTTAAATATTTTGTTATTGTCTAAAGTATGTTTTTTTCTATAACTGAACACTGTACACAGGCGGAAATATTTGCCTCGAAAAACTGTGTTTCCCAACATACTGCAGCGCATTAATAAAATGCATAGCTGTCAATTGTTTGAAGCATACAATAGTTCTAGTTAATGACCTTGACGAGGACTATCAGGCTCGAGGTGCGACCTCTGGTACCATCCATAGGCTCCCGACAATGCCGCTTACACTACGTCTCGTCTTCGCGAGATTTACTGCAAATGTCGCCTTAGCTAGACCGTGTGTGCTGCGGTGTATATTGCCAACCATGTCCAGGACACTTGGTCATCTACGCAACTGTAAAGCGTTTGGATGTGTGACTGTGTATATACACCTATATTTTCTCACGAAATCTGACACATCTTTCGAAACGGCTGAGATTTTAAAGTTTAATTTTTGTATTTAATTTCAATAAAGCTAGAAAGATGGCACCAGGCAGCTTACCTAACCATCTTTAAATATAAGTAAATGCTTGTAGTAAAGTAATTCTAAGATATGCCCTATGTTTAAATTGCAGTCATACATTGACGAAAATTTACATTTTCACTTATAAACATAGAAGAGTCAGATATAACTACTAGGATTATACTTCATAAGGTAATAATAAGGAAGAAAATACGACGGAGATAAAAAGGACACCTGTATGTATGGTGTGCTCTTTATAGAACTGTCTACAGCTAAGGACAATTTAAGTAAAGTTATAAAGGGAGAGTTTCAGAAAGAACGTTTGGAATGTTAACAGTCCTGAAGGAAGGAATGAAAAAATAAAAGTCACAGACAAATGAAGGAAGGTGCGTAGAGCCGAGAAGAACGCAGCACGTGTAGCTGATATTAATCTGAAAACAGGCCCATAGCTGGTAATTAAACAGAAACGAACTTCAGTGACATGTTTTGATACTTCATTTCAAAACTAAATAATTGAATACAACAATTTTTTAAACATAAATTTAGAATATATTGTCGCCTTTGACCTCGAACGCAACATATAAATTATACTTAAAACAGAATGCCGAACGCAATAGCTACCAATTCAAACCGACAAACACAAACGAGCCAGTTAATAACAAATAAAAACACCCAAAATTATATTTGGTACTTTAGTATCAAAACAGTAGTATTCACGTAAACCTTACAAACGAAACACGCAAAATACATCTCAGTTAAAGACCAATACATTCACAATTTTGAATTGTGGCAAAGGAAGGAAATTATAACTATAAAAACCACGCCACACACAGCTAAGCTATAAAATTTTACACAAAGGAATGAAGGCAGATATTATAAACAACGATATTAACTTGATAATATAAAATAAATATGTATACTTATACGCCTAACTGTCTACTGTATGCGAAACGTCACAATTTTGATTTTTCCTAATAAATATTAAATTAATAAGTGTATAATTTATGTTATATAAATGTTTGCGACGTAATTAAACAAGGCTATTTTCATTGTGATTTGATCATTGAGTGAAAACACTGTAAGCGGTGTTAAAACTCTTGTCTCTTACACTTGATGATCCGGTTTTGGGCTCCGGACCGTCCATCCTATTATTGTATTTTTTTTTTTTTTAATTTCTATACATTGTCCAGTGAGAGTGGTAAGATGGTTTCTTAATTCATGCTCTGTAGATATATACATTCCCTATTACCCCGTATACGACTATCAATGTCGTTAATCTGATTGATGAAAATTAATACGCAGAATTACTAAGTACCTCATCCACGGGCTTATAAAACCACTATTAGATTTGTCTTGGCGTAATATTTTCGCGGTTTATGTATTTAACATATAAGACAATATATATCTTTCGGCCAGTTCGTTACACATAAATGAGCATAATGCAAGGCCTCATTGTCGTGTGACTTGTCAGGTACGACGATTGTTTTAGCAAAATTCCTGGCATAAGGATCATACTTCTAGTGTATCGATACTTACAGACGTCTTAGATGCACTGCTTTATCATGTGAGCAAATATGATCTTTACAGCGTGTGCTTTATCGCTTTTAAGTGGAAATCACTTAAATAACATAAAATCTACCCATTGAGGAATTTTCGTATCTGAAAATCGTGCCGGACGCCGCCGCTGGTCAACGAGTTTTCTCGGAAATCTCTCGTTTACCCTAACGTTTTATTCCGGAAGTGCTGCATACTCACATCATGTCACCAAGCATCAGCGCTAATGCCCTAGACGTTAAGTGCTTACTTAAATATCTAAGCATCCCCAATAAGTCGTGTTCACTACTTCATTATATTGGCGAACATAATAAGCAGAGTTAAATGTACTGTTCTACCTATGTTTAATATACACCTCGCTTTTAATGCACGGTCGTCTAAAAGGTTGTTTTTTGATTTAGCTATGTCGGAGAGCTCAGAGACAGATTTTATAATGTGCGTAGTGTTTTGACAGTGGCATTCCACACTCGTCCTGATTTTGTTCGTTTGTGAACTAGCACGCTACGCACTCACAAATTATTTTGGTAAACAATTTTAACACAACATTTAACTGGCCCTACACCGGAAGAATCGTTAATTAGAAACATAAAGTCATTGGGTGTGTGATAGAATCCTATTAATGCCAACACTTAAGCAAATGACTGGGTAAAATATAGCAGCTAATAAATGATTGCACTCAAATCCGTATACGTCAGTATATCCTGTCGCAATGTACAACCGTAATATTTTTAGGTATTTAGCACTATATTAACGTCTCTTAGATAACGTGCAGTATTAAAAATGATATAACGAATCTTGTATTTGAAATATAGAAAGGTGAGAAATGAGTACTGTAAAATATCGTCTCACGTTACCCTTTAGTTGCATTGGCTACTCTGACCTCTCACTATCCAACATTGTGATCCGGGTTCGATGCCCGGCAAGGTTAGCCAGGATTTTCCACTTGTGCGAAACGTGGCGGACGTTGCCGTAGGTCGGCGGTGTTTCTCGGAATCTTCCTATTTTCCCACTCTTACATTCCGTCGCTGCTCCATCTGTGGGGTCTCATTTCACGTCATCCCTCATTCATCTCTGACCATACATGTTGGGTGCTGGTAATAGGCTGTCTCACACCCCGTAGTCAGATCATGGCTGAAACGCTGCAAGGAAAATATTTGAAGCCACACACGGATATAATCGCGATATTGGTGTAATTTTACTTTTATATGCATTTTTTAAACCTTCTTACTGACACAATAAAGTTAAAACACCGATAAATGCTATACTTATATCGTCAAATGCGTTGGAAAGTCTGTATGAAAAGTGTTTGGCTAGACTTAAACAACTGTTGGTAATGCTTGTGGCAGACATAAGGAAGTATAAGTTGTATGAAGAGGAAGTAAAAGTTTGTAGAGGTGTATGTGTGGTTGTGAGGGTTGGTGTAATGATCAGCGAGATATGGCGCATTAGCAGCCTGCATTGCCCGCGGCTGACAAGACTGCCGGGCACATTTCTCTATGCAGCCACGGTACAGGATGCACGTCTCACTTCCGCTCCGTGTGTGCTACCGTGGTATTATAGCGTTCACGCCACACCCGTATCCCTCTCCCTTCTCCCACAGAAGTCTCTTATAGTGTTCACGCCACACCCGTATCCCTCTCCCTTCTCCCACAGAAGTCTCTTAACTCCCCTCCCCTTCAATGACACATTTTAATTTACCAGCTGAAGATGCTCCTCATATTAACATGCAGTAAACATGGCGGCTGTGGGATTTATCGTTGCACTACGTTTCTTTCCAGCTTAAATTAGTATAGAAATGAGAAGTGTGTCCTAGGGACTTGGCATTGTACATTCTACCGCTGCTCCACAACAACCTCGTATTTGCCTAATGAACTTCCGTGACTTTGCTGTTAAGGTGGTCACCTACCCAACGCATGAACGTAGTCGCTATGTTTCTGACGAAAACATCTACAACTGAACTGTTGATTTTGTCCTAGATATGTTTGCAATGAGTTAAAAACCCATTCCAAGGCGATGATAGAATGGTACTTTTTAGAACAGTGCTCGCTTTAAATGCTATTTCGAAGACTTTATATCAAAACATATATCTACTTATTATAAACTGCTCTGTTGATAACTCAATAACCGCTTACAAAGTAAAAAGGCAGCTGAGGTAACTATTGTTCTTTTCTGCTCACATGCACCCAATTACAATTTAGTGTAACGGTTTAAAGCCACACTACGACGAATCACCGACCAGAAGTTTGCATGCTGGTTCTGTGGCATTAGCGTACGGCGACGTGGCAGATAATGTACGTCCCATTTTCGTCCTTATCGCACTAACTGCCGGTTCTCAGGTGCGATGAAAAGTTCCTCGTACACCTCCGCCTTCAGGATTCTGCCTGTCAGCGGCTAGTTCGTGCATTCGAGACGGGCGGTAATGCCTACATTTGCTTACTTATTATATGGTTCATCGCCTCTACGCGCCATGCACTCGATCTGGTGTGGCGGTCTTCAAATTGGCGACTCGCCAAATACGCTAAATACGAAGTTTTACGAGGTTATGATTGTGTTTCGATATATATATTTAACAGCTAACAGCACACTATATTAATTACTTAAGATTTACTCTGTCAACACGACAAGGAAATGAAAAACTTTGTTTCCTCCTCGAGTAAAAAGATTTCGTTGGAAAAAAAAAACAGAAAAGAAATAACTAAAAATCTGCAGTACGCTAACCATATAAAAAAGAGACAATTGATGTTAACATAAAACATTAAAACACATACAATCACTAGTTCTACACCAGGTCGCTAGGTTTTTTTTTCGAAAACTACTCATTAATGACACAAAGTTGTCCGGCAATAGATCTCTCTAATATCAGTTCTTAACGATTCCATAGAATATGTTTTACGGCCGGAAAATAAGAAATAAATTTTGATTCGTCCCTAAAGATCTCTCTGGTGTATGTGTGCGTGTGTGTAGGTATATGCATATGCATATTTGAGCAATTTTCACTTACTTAGGTCCAATATTGCACTCTCTGACACAGTAAATCTACTACTAGTGTGCAGATAATTCCTTACAGTTATCTATGGTGTGGCTCTTCAGTACCAAAGTTATCGTGTGCATATTAAAGAGGAATGTTGTACAAGACAAGCATTGTAAGCCAAGACATTCAGTGCTTAACGAAATTTGATGATTCGTACATTTTGCTACTTCATTAATCTTCCAAAAACTTGTATCGCCATGAAATATCACGGACTTTATTACTAAACTCTTTCACTTGTTAACTAAAGAAAAAGAAAGACTTCAATCATTACAGCAACGATCAAAATGTTACTTAATTGTAACACACGAAACAGATAAATAATACAATGCTCGTCGCACGTGAGTTTATTTTGTATGGACAGTTGGAGTAAAAAATATGTGCTATTTGTACAATGCAGATAGAAAGGCAAATTGTATGATCACATATTTTCTTAACTCTGCTGCCATACGGCACATTCTTAAAGCACTGGTGCTGTTGCCATCAAAATATAAAAGTTCTCTCCCCATGTTCGTGAAGCATTACAAGTGGCAAGTCTTCAAATAAATGGAATAACTATAAAGCGTGTCTTGAAAGTCGCACCGATGCAGTCACTCAATAGCACAGCAGAAAATTTATAAGAACACAGACACTAAAATGAGGTATAAGTTAGCCATCAAGCCACTCAATTGGTTCACATCTAGCTAATAAGGAGCATTATGTGACCGTGGCGTATACAAATGGATATTTTATATCCTGTTGGCAGTAGGAAAATGTGTCATGACCTCAAACTTTAAACTATGGTTATTGCTGTTTAACTGTTAAAATAACATTCCGATACATAAGTGCTTGCACATTATTTTAACTGACTGCATAACGGTAACGTCAGCAGAGAATTAGATAAGTGGTATCGAGTTGAAACGTGAAAAATTTTTTTAATTTTAAATTTGTGCAACGCGACCTTCGTTCCCAAGGTCGCTAAGCCTTGAAATTTGTGTCAAAATGTACCGGGATCGAATCTCGTTTGTGTCATAGATGGTAAATAAAATTAATTTATATTGTTACGAAGTCACACGACGGTATAATTTTGGCAAGTAGAAAAATCAACACCAGAACTTTTATAACGTTGACAAGAAGAGCATGAAGAACATACTGTTACAAGTTTGAGAGCACAAACTTTATATGAGGGCAATTCCCATGAGTTCTTTGGAATAGAGGTCTTATAATTACAAATAAAAGAGTTAAATTAAGTACTGGATTTAATAGCTCACAAAGCTATGAAATACACAAAACAGTAATCAACTAGAACTCTCACAACACAATTAGTTATGCACACAATTACTCCTGTGTCACAGACACGTTAATTAACTTTGACAATTAAAGCACAAGAAAAGTCTACCATCAATTAA
>PNEQ01005848.1:0-30353 GCA_003012365.1 Medauroidea extradentata
GCACATTCCTTGTCTGCAACACAACCCGATAGTATTCGCTGGTATCACACGTGGCGCACATTCCTTGTCTGCAACACAACCCGATAGTATTCGCTGGTATCACACGTGGCGCACATTCCTTGTCTGCAACACAACCCAATAGTATTCGCTGGTATCACACGTGGCGCACATTCCTTGTCTGCAACACAACCCAATACATGCCGTAAATCCACTGAATACTTAAGGTTATGTTACAACACACGATACCATAACATTATAATACCATAACAATATGCATAAACTACATACAGGAGGGTAACAAGACATTGTGGACAGCCTGTGCAATGAAATAGGCCTATGTGTTGAATTTTGCAATCGGGATTTTTAATTGTACCAAGATATAATTAAAACATTGGCCTACTACTTAACAAAAATATATTTTACTTGCAGACACACATTGCCACAATTATAATATTTCGTTAGGCAGGAAAGAATATAATGTGTTCGAATGCGTTTACTACAGATGTGTGCAAATAAAATGTTTGTCGTATACGAAGTACCAGGTCTTTAAGAATTCTTTCCTTGGTATTTCTTTCTGCTACAACAGTCGATCAACGTAATTTCTGGCACACTGAAAACAGAAAACTTCTCTTTAGAGTCGGGAACAACGAAATGACTTGGCATCGTTAAAATTATCTGAACAAATTAAAAAATATATACATTTGACCCTGCACAAAGTCGTATGACACTATCCTAAAACAATAAGTAATATATATTTTCAATCGACTTATATAAACAGTATACACGGCTTTTTAAATTATAAATCAGTATCGGTTTATTGTCTTCTTTTTTCCATGTAAATAGGGTCTATTTGTACGTTCGAGTACAGAAACATTTTTTTTGTTCAAAATGGAACAAAAAAATTCAGCCTTCAAAAGTATCTGAAAATCATTAAATTTTTACGTAATTTCAAATTCAACCACTGCCAATAAATTTGCAAAAAAAAACCTGCAAAAAGTATTGTTAAAGTGCAAAAATGTTGCAAGAAATAGAAAAATGAGACAAGCAGCTGCCGTGAAACATGTTATCTCAAGAAGTAACCGCACATTTTGTACCGCTAGAAGCAGCGACGTCATATCTATACGTCATTTCCTGCCTCGACAAGACCAACAATATTACAACTCACTTTCCTCGTAGCTGCCGAAATAACATCAGAATGCGTCTCGATGTGGTTTTTACCAACGAAAAAAAAAGTTGTTTTCCAATTAAATATTTTCCTCATTTAATAGAGACAAAAATGTTCGCTAGTGACAACAAGAACAAGGACGACGACAACAACAACAAATATCCTGAAACCAACCCGAAATACAAACGAAAACAATCTAATACATCAAATAGTTATGTAACCGGTGCATGGAATGTATTTAAATTTAAAGGAAATAGTTTTACAAAACCGCGAGAGAAACAAATTAAATGTAAAACACGTAACAACAATTATAAACAGTCACGCGAACAAAAATATTTTAAAAAACTAAAAAACATAAAAGTAATATAATTATTAAACGTGAAAAATGTAAACAATATTATAAAGAAACATAAAAAGTCATGACAAAAGTAGAATTCATGAAAGGCTTCCACCAGTAGATAAAAAAAAAAAAATTCAGAAAACAGTTCAAAAATTAAACTAAAAGATAAACTAAATAAATGCAAAAGGTTATGGTGAAATGTGGGGAATTGAATATAATCAATCGTATAGAAAAATCATGAATGAAGTCGTAACCATTTAAAAGCAACAAATAAAATAAATAACATTGAAGATGAATATGATGATTGTGAAATATATGAAAAAGAAACAGCGTTTGATGTCATTACCCATATACGCGAAATAATAGAGCAAACAGCATTCCATGTTGTAAAACATAGTAAATAAAATGAAAGAAAACCTAGAGAAAAATATTTTAGAATAAATTTTTATTATGCCGCTGAATATAGTAGAGGATTTAGGTAGTATACCGAAATACAGCACTGAAAACTTAGAATGAAATTATTTTAGAAGTAACCTATTTAGATTAATATTAAATAAGTAGTACATCCAAAAAATTTAACAGAAATGCGAGCATTTAAAGCAAAAGGATCTAATTGGGTACCAATCGAAGTACTCGGAATAGAATTAAGAGTGAATGCATACATACCCATTAAACGGATCTTCTTATGTTGATCTTCCACTAGAAATTAATAATAAAAAGAACGTAAAATTGTTAAAAATAATTGTCAAAAATGTTTCTTATGGTAAGGTTTACTGCAAAAATTCATCCTGAAACTGTTTAACATTATGAAAATATGAACACGAATTTAATGATGTACTTAGTAATATATAATTTCCAATGAAATTATATAAAATTCTATTATTTGAAAAATAACTAATATTTCAATTCAGGTTTATGTTTTTGAAGAAAAAGGGAAAGAGGAAGGAAATTAATATATATTTTATCCAATAACTATTACGAAAAAATAAAACTGACAAACATATTAATTTATTATATACTAGCAATCCCCCGCGGCTTTGCTCGCGAGCGTTATTCATAACTGATAATATTTACTTTAACTAGAAAACATCTTTGTACACAAGATTGGTACTTCAGTCATCAAGTGTTAGAATGTCCAAGCAGCTAGTTGAACTAAATCTGCAGCAGGATAAGTAGCTATAGCTGTCCACGCGAATAACAGTCTTAAGTTTGTCCCTGCCACGAACAGCTACCTCGCCGGGGCCTTATTTATAGCCCTGCCTATTTGACGTTGTGAAGTGGTTACAGACACCTAAGGTAAGTGGTTAATCGCATTAAAAACATCTGATTTACCCTGTGCACAACCATTGGTGACGGTGCCCTCAATGACATATTTTCAAAGTATTCACTTGATGTTTAATGCCATTAGAAAGTTTTAGTGGGAAAAGGTTTCGCGAAAACGTATTTGGTGCCCCAACCTTGAGATTAATGAGATGATATATTGAGCCGAATGAATAAAACAGGTAAAACAAGTAAATACTCGCAAGTAATCGCGAACAAGTATTTAGACCACTAGAAAATAGACGTGAGTAAAATCAAGACTTTATTTGCTACCGTATACTTCCCGATACGAGTAAATACTTGCGAGTATATACTCGTGTAACAAGTACTCGCTTCAGACATTGCAAGTTGTAATGTGATCATCACATTTATTATAGGGTTTGATATAGTTTTGTGTTAAATTCAAATTGTTTCTTAATCATAGCATATGTTTTGTTACTTAGATTACTCTGTTTATGTGTTATCCTTTTAATTGTTTGACAACCACAATTTAATATCATATTTCATTCTTGTTTATATGTAATCAGTTCACTGTTACATGTTAGTTGTCTTTGGACAATCACCAGGGCAAAAAGAAAACATTATTATCTATGGGAACTCGAGAGAGAGATGTTTTTTTTCCTGGCAAGAGGAATATTTTTTAATGTTTTTGTGTGTTGTATATGATGCAGAAATGTGTTGGAAGTGAATGTACCGTGATGATGTGTGGCAGTAATACATTTCATTGCTTTCAAGGTAACATAGTTTCAATATAAACTATATTTGCAACGGACTGATATTTCTTTATTTTTTATTTTTGAAGACCTACAGTTTGATACCCAGGGGCCGTCGTACCATGCTTTAGGTCTACTAGCGATGCCGGAGCAATTTTTATAAATATTGGATTGAACAAATATATTTAAAAATCAGAGGTGGTTGATTTTATTGTAAAAATAAAATTTATTGAATTTTTATTTAATTTCAGAGGCCAATTATTTTCTAATTTCATCTTATTCTATTTAAACGCGTTGTTGTTTTCCGTCCGATGCAGTTTGTTTTCTTCATCAATTTTGATTGTAGTTTGGTGCTATGTATTATGTAGTTACTGAAGGAATGACTCGAATGTTAAGTTTTTCAGTCTACCACAAAGTACTTACTCGTTCGCGGCAAATTTGTTGACAATTGTCCGTGTTTATCATTTGATGGAAATTACGTGAAGTAATCTTACCTTCGTTACGGATGAATCTCTTGAAGGTTTCGTAGATGGATGTGACAGTATAGCTGTGTTTGTAGCACGGTCCTGGTTTGTAGCAATGTTGAAAGATAATACTGTTGTATTCAACAAATCTATGCTGCCAAAAATCGTTGCTGCAAAAGAACATGCTTGGATGAATATGGCTGGAAGTTTTGCAAGCAACACGGGAAATGGAATTACAGTACCTCAGTTAAAGAAACTGTTAAATAACATGAAAACTGTTGTCAAGAAAAAAAGTGACGTCAATGCAATTAGCAACAAGCCCATAAAACTTTTGTCATGGGAAAAAGACTTTCTACAAATTCTGGAAGCAAACGAAAATCCAGTTTTTTTTTTTTTGTAAAACACCAGGTGCTTTATGTGTTGGACTAAAAAACAACAATCTTTCAAGTGGGCCGAGGCCTAGCAGTGTACAGGAGACCATACAGCCTGAGAATACCAATGAGGTCAAAGACACAGTGGAAACATATGAACCTACAGAGAACCCAGAACATTTTTCTAGTCCACAAGAAAAGAAGAGAAAGAAAAAATTTAAGTTATCAGCTGAAACCGAAGAAACAGCGAGGCTAACAACTGGACAGTTGCAGCGTTTATTACTGTAAGAACAAATACAGCTAACGATACTGAAAACGAAGCGTGAAGAGATGCTGATAAAGGAGATGGAAGAGAAGAAGTTAAAAGAACAAGAACAAACCGTTGTAACGGAAGACGAAGGTGGCTTACAACAATACCTTGTTATGAAATGTAACAGTTCACCACAAGTGCAATAATAATGTTACTTCTTGATAACGTTACATAATAAAAAATAATTACATTTACATGATGCACATTGAAAAAGTGTTTTTCTTACTTATAATAAGTTTGCAATGCGATTACGTTTTTGTTGTCCACGACGACGATTTCGAATGTCACTGTGGTTGACATCAGCAAAACCGTCATTGTTGTCCTCATTATTTTCACAATAATCTTCAATTTCTCAGCCATAATTTAAATGTTTTGCTACATTATGTAGTACAGCACCGATAATTACTAATTTCGGAACTTTTTCAAGTGCTATTCGCACTGGATAGGCTAAGATAGGAAAACGACGTTTAACTGGACCAAAAACTCGCTCGATGACAACCCTTTCTTGCGCATGAATCCCATTGAAGTTGCGTTCTCGAGCATTTCTTACCTCATCATATGGCGGCAGCAGCCAAGGTGTTACACCATATCCGCTGTCACCTAACAGACAACTTTCGCCATCAAATCCACACATAGTTTCTTGTACACCCCTTGGCGCCAAATTCTCGCATCGCTAACACTCCCCGGCCACTGAGCTTCAAGACTGGTAATGCCTTCATTAGCGTCGCATGTTGCATGTACGTTTGTTGATGTTTTACCTTTTCGGTTTATATATTCGTCTCCAAATTGAGTAGGCTTGATAATTTGCACATGAGAGCAGTCTATAGCGCCAATTACAGTTGGAATGTGGAATTAGGAGCTCCAGCCATCCTTGGCACGTGCCATTTCTTCGTGAGACGAAGGGGATTTGACCCAATCGTCTGCTTTTCCAACTATATCATCCAAAACACTTGCAAAAGTTCTACAGACAGTGCTCCTTTCAACCCCATTTCAATAGCAACACCACTTTGCAATCCCGGGTCGCTGATGCAGCTTAAAAATATTTCTATTTTTTTCTTGCTGATAATGCTCCACCTCGTTTTTCACCGTTTTCTCTCAGAAAATAATTTGCAATAAAATCAACATTTTCACTTTCAAAGCGTAATAACATCTTACTTGAACTGGGATTAATGTTTTTACGATCTCGATACAGTTTAACATTTCTTAAATTAAAAAACGCAGCCATGGTTGGCAAAGTAATGAATAACAAGCCTTGGTTCAGCCGAATTACAAGTATTTACTTGCCTTAAAAGTATTCACTTTTCTTTATTCACACTGATTACAGCATTTTCCGAGATTTTACTTTCCCGGCGAGTGTTTACTTCAAGTAGAAGTAAACACTCTAGCTTTTTCACTTGAAATCGAGTAAAGAGTGTACTAACACGCGTTTACATGTTTTTGTTCACTCGGCCCTCATGTCAGCTGATATTGTCGAGGAACTTAAGTGGAAAGTGAACTGCATAATCCATTTTACCCCTTTTAAATGACTACGTGTAAATTTCACTAATTCGATCTGCCTTGCAGTTCTTGTGTGTCAGAATTGAACGTTCGCAAGCAGCATTTAACGGGATTCGAGTCCAGAACTTCCCTGAATGTAGATCAGAACGTCGAAGTTATTCATGACAATAAAATTTAATATAAAAAATAAATATTAATGTCCTGGGCTCATAGAGGCTGTACATCACGAATCGATAGGTTTCTGTAGAGAGAAACTATGTATAAGATACTTCTCGCTGCTCGTACTTGATGTTCGGAACGTCTGCCTTGAAAGTTTACAAACTTCGTTTCATTATTAATGATCAAGTTATGTCATAAAGTAAAAAAAAAAAAAACTAACTTATCGTCTGCATATTGACATAAGGGCCAATATCACATTTGTTGTAATGTGATATTTGCCCTTTTGGCAATATACCGACCTAAATACTTACGCAAGCATCACTCTGACGCGAACACCTCAATATCTCTACTGGTTTGATAGAAATAATGGGTTGATGGAAAACAAATTTTGTGCTGTTTCACCCATTTGGGTGTCGAATTTCAAAATATCTTAAAATCACATCTTAGTCAGTTGTATAAGTCTCCAATTAAAGTGCAAATCACGATGGTAGCCTGTTCAGTTGAATCAGACTCGATTATTGATTAAAAACACATATGACCACTGCACAGTACTGAGAGTAGAAATTTCGAAAATCTTAAAACCATTTTGCGGATCATTTCTGTAATCACCATCCTGAAGCAAAAATTAACTGTATATCTCGACGGGTTCGATAGATAACGAGGATTTATCTAAAACACATTCAAGGCCTTTTCACCGCCTAAGAGACTGAATTAAAAAAAAACCTTCAATCACGTATATCGAAAATCCCTGAAATTGCTTTTCAGGTATTTGCGTAAGCATCAAACAAAAATCACGTCGCTATATAAAAATCAATGGGATCATTATATATATATAGATTGTGAATCGAGAACGCATTTTACCCCTTTTTTTCCCTCTTTAGGGTCGAATACGGAAAATATATTTTAATGATGCTTGGGATATTTACAAAAGGATCAATTTAAAGCAAAGAGCACTCCGATATCTCGATTAATTCAATAGATATGGAAGGTTAATCGAAAACACATTTCACGTATTTTCACCCCCTTAATCAAATAATTTAGGAACGTTTTGAAGTCCTGTCATAGATATTTGTATGCGTAACCAATTAAAGTAAAAATCACGACGATAGTCAATTGTGTTTCAAAGATATAGACGATAAAAAAACACAGTTTGCCTCTTTTTACTGCTTGGGGGTCGAAGTTCAGAAAATCCTAAACCAATTTTTGGGTATTTACGTAAGCAATATTTTGAAAAGGACACTTTCTTTATACAGAAGGATTCGATAGATATCGATAGTTAATCGGAAACACATTTTAAGGTCTTTTTACCTCCCTAAACGTTGAATTTCGAAAAATCCTTAAATTGGCTAATATGCATTTTATGAATGTCCTATTAAAGTAAAAATTACGATGATGGGCCATCGGGTTCGAGCTCTATCGGCGTTCCTTCGGAAATACATTTCACCGTTTTTCACTCCCTTAGAGGTCGAGTTTCGAAAAAAAAAAATCCCTTCTTAGTGCTTGCCTACGACCTGAGAGGAACACACACAAAAAATTTCACGATTCTAGGTTCAGTGGTTTAGGCTGCAGTTTGATATGACATGTCATGTATTGTCATGTAATGTCAGTGAGTGATTGAGTGAGCGTTCATTTTTATATATAGCGATTTAAAATGAAAATAACGAACATTATTATTGGATAAAAAATCCTTCCCGTCTTGTTGGATCCCAAATTTCAAAAGTTCCAGAAAAAAATTTGTTTATGATAGATGTCTATCAAATGAATTATTAATACACTAAAATTTGAGGATTTCCAAAATTCATTGAGAGTTCAATTTGTTATATATGCAGATGTTGAATGTACATTTAATAAAATAGATACTTGTCAACCATTTCCTGATAGTTCCTATACAAATCAGTATCAAATACACGAACCAATAACCTTTTCTTATTACATAAAATATTAAAATGGTGATTACAAACATCCTGTATTTTGTAAGATATGAAACGCATCTAACATTTTTGTAAAAAATTTTAATTTAAGAATTACCATATATATATATATATATATATATATATATATATATATATATATATATGAAAATGTAGTACCAATGACTCCACTAACTAAAGAAGAATGAAAGAAATATTCGGCAGCAACGAACTGTCATGTTAGTAAAAAATCATTATATACCACTAAAGAAGGTGAAATAGTATTGGATCACAATAATATAACTGGGAAAT
Source organism: Medauroidea extradentata (assembly GCA_003012365.1). NCBI lineage: Eukaryota > Metazoa > Arthropoda > Insecta > Phasmatodea > Phasmatidae > Medauroidea > Medauroidea extradentata. The sequence goes on from PNEQ01005848.1 coordinate 8,562, forward strand.
ATCGTGGAGCAGCACATGAAAATATATTTCATTCGCAAAATCTTTAAACGAGGACGTAAAATTAAGATTTAGCTATACATTTAAATTTTACGGATTTTAGTATTGATACACTTTCTAAAAATCTTACTAAAGAACAATTTCGAGAAACGTCTAAATAATTATTTTTGTGAACAACTCGCTTTAGTTATGAAACAAAGCGTTTATCCACGCGATTATATGGATTCTGCCGAAAAAATTAATGAAACTGAATTACCACCAAAAATAGATTTTATAACAATCTTAATAAATGAGATATTTCACACAAAGATTATGAATTTTCGCATAAAGTTTGGAAATCATTGAATATTAAAAATCTAGGCGAATATACAGAATTGTACAATAAATCGGCTGTTTTTATATTAACTGACGTGTTTGAAAACTTTAAAAATGTGTGTATTAAAACGTATAAATGAGATCCTGCTTGGTATATCACCCCGCCAGGATTAGCGTAGGACGCTACAATAAAACATACAGAAGCAGAACTACAATTACTAACACATTATGATAATATAAAAAGGCATTAGGGTGGAATATCACAATGTTGTAAACGATACACAAAAGCAAATAGTAAATATATAAAACTTATAATCCTAAAATTGAAAATTCCAATTTAGAATATTTATACGCGAATAATTAACATGGTTGGGCTATGAGTCAATATTTACCTCATGGCGATTTTAAATGGATAAATTGTAAATGTTTCAGAGAGCTGAGAGCTCATTGTACTTAGTTCTTTGTATTCAGTTGGCAATAAACTGTACAATTACTTCCAGAAAACTGAGCATATTTTCTGGTATAATACTGTGTTAATACTTTTCGTATGGATATTGTTTTTTGTTTTTGTATGTGCGCATAGCTTTATTGTTAATTTCAAGGATATTAATGGTTTGGGTTATAAATTTGATTAAAGATATATATATATGTACATATATATATATATGTATATATATATATATATATATATATATATATATATATATATATATATATATATAAATTCTTATGGCATTTTCATTAGAAATTCCTTTTATAATGTGGTGATTGTCTCCAAAAATAGTTCTATATGACATCAGTGAGTGAATGTTTGCATAATAAATGTTTTTCAGGTATGATTTTGATATTGCTGTGTAACATACGACCAAATTCAAGCCCCGTTATACTTTTTTTTATTACGTCAGATGTGCGTGCGTGGTTTAGGATTTTAATTAACTGCGAGATATATTTTGTGCATCAGGCGGCCTGATTAGGCGAAGACGAGCCGGAACTGCAGTTTGCTGTGAAAGAAGAGGGCCTGTGGTAGTAATACTTTTCTAACCATAAGACATCATATTCTGGGGGAAATATACTCGCGCGAAAATAGCTGTGCTGAATCAAATAGCTGCTGATAATAGAGATAGCAATATTGTTCACATAATATGCTGTATTGCCAATCTGCTAAAACTAGAAAACAGTATTGTTGCGTGGACTGTGGTCATTAAAATATCTGTTGGGTCTAGTGTAATGGCTGTCTAACCTAGCCTTACACCTTCAACTGGTGTAGCGATACTATCTGCTAGCTCACTGGTAAAGCTACACAGTCGGATGAGAAATAATATAGAATGAAATGTAGTAATGGGCGCCAGTAGAAGAACTGCTCTTGTCCTGAAAGATTAAGCACAGGAGTAATGCTGACCAGGACTCAGTCTCAGACTCACACTTCAATACCTCAGCTCCAGATGAACATATCAAACTTACCATTTAACTACACAACTGCTCTGACTGAAGTAATACAAACAAAACACTTGGGAAGCAAACACTATAGAAAAATTATAGAATACCAACCAAGGTGCATAATTTCAAATAAAAATTTATTGCTGGCATAGGTTAATGAAAAACTGATATCTGTTAATAAATAATAAATTACTGCAATATTAGGTTTTGCCACAGTTAAAATATTAAATTCAATCAAATAAACTTTACTGCAAGTGAGCATCAAAGCCAGCCAGTTGTTTACATTGTGAAATTAGGTTCGTTCATCGTGCCAAGTTTCTGAAGGACTATTAACGTTTAAATTTGGGTCTTTGATTCATCTTTTGAGTCCGAATAATATATTCCAATTTAGCTGTACACTAAACCTTTTCTACAAGTTCTCAGGTTTATCGTGAGCAAAATCAGTAGAGTTATAATTTCAAAAATTAACCCTGAGTTGTATAAATACAATATCTCAATTTCTAATGTTATGTTCACAAGATGGCGTCGTAAAAATCGAAATTTGATGGCGAAATATGTGACGAGCAAGTTAGCTGTCTCGGCGGCTTCGTTCTCGCAGTCCTCTGCTTGCTTCGTTGTTCGCTGCAGCCATGTGCACTCCACATGCACTTAGGAAACAAACTGCATCTTTTCCCTGAGGCTAACGAGCCTGTGCACTTACAGTCCAGCACTACACAGGACTCGCGGCCAGAGCCTGGAGCCTTTTCTATTGTTTCACCACTTGATGGGCCGTCTTCGCCACTTGATGGGCCGTCTTCGCCACTTGATGGGCCGTCTTCGCCACTTGATAAGCCGTCTTCGCCACTCGGCAACTCCAGACAAAACAACGAAACTCGCCACATAAAGCCTAGGCGAGACGTGGAACTTTCACGCTCGCATCTGCCCTAACGATACATGGAAGAAGCCCTCTCAAATCGTCGTCCTCATGCGACGCTACCAAAAGTTCATTGTTACTTCAAATTCGGAATTTAAATTGCACGAATTGCGTGCACTTTTTCAATTTTAAATTTTTTAAACTCCGCTTGTCACCATGACGACGGCAAAACTACAAAGAGCAACCCTTTTGCTCTGCACAAAACCTCTGTGCTGCCTAGAACAACTGGCCTGGCAGAAATGATAAATAAATAAAAAATATATAAATAAATAAATAAATGAAATAAATAAAAATAATAAAATAAAATAAAAACAAAAAAAATCTGACAAAAATACAAATATTATTTAAGCATTAGTTACACATAATGAGCTCTTCTAGGCTCAAAACAGTACGTTTTCAACAAGCAAAAACATTTAAAATGTTGAAAATGGGGCTTAAATTAAGGTAAACAAATAATATTAATACAACCAATAATAATAATAATAATAATTCAGTACACGCTACACTAGAGACAACAAATGGTTCACAAACTGTCGTATATAGCAATGTGGTAAAACTAGCTCTGGCCAAGCGAGTGGTTGTCAAGTCTAGCCTGGTCTGAAGCTTATCATACAATTGCTCATGTAAGTGTGCTCCTACTTGAAGGTAGCTGGTGTCCAGTGCTCCCATGTGCCATCATGATGAATGACAATTGATTTTAACATATTGTACTTATTTCTACATTTCTTCTCGTCACCATCAGTGAGAAATGTATTGTTTGGAAATTAGTATGTTTTGCAGTTAACAGTTTGTTCCATTTGTTGAGGAGAATTCAGAAGCCATCAAGAGCAATGCTGGCATTATAGTGCACTGGATAAGCCTATATTGGCGTAGCATAAAGTAATTGCAACTTAATTGCTGAATTTGGCTTTGTGATCAAATTAAGATAATACCTGATTTCACGTTATATCATTTGGCTATAGAAAAGAATATTTGAAGCTAAATGTTATTTATTTTATTGAATGTAATAAAAATTTTTCGTTCACTTCATAACTATACTAACCTAATGTACTTAATTTTGTTTTAATTTTCTTTTATTATCTATGTATAATCTATTTCTCTTTGAATTATTAAGGTTAGTTAATGAACACGCCTACCTGGTTAGTTAGTTAACTAGTCAAAAATTATTTAGTTATATATATTTTTTATTTTTGTTAGAACTCACATTCAAAACAGTAATTTAATTTTTATATTCTTTTAATTAATTTATTTTGTTTTTTCTTTCGTCTCGGTTTAAGACTATCTCCAACCTAAATACCGCTACGGTAAACCATCGCGTAGGCTAGAGAACAGCCGCGAGCGAGGGGGGATGCCGGGAGATGGAAGAGTCTTGGTCTGGCATCGAAGCCAATATGGCGTGAATTTTAATGTTTGCAACGCTAGTTAATATCTAGCGCCATCCTAATATGATTATTATATTTCTTTGTTGTGACTAAAGACCAAGTCTAGGAAGGACGTGTGGAGTTTGAGAAGAGTCCACGTATCTTAATTATGTTTTATTTCTTAGTGCGCAAGATTTCGAAGCCGCGGTGGGACGTTTTGATGACGCCATTTGCAGCAGGACGCTGATTGTTATGACGCCGATCCAACTTTAATTATAGTTCCGCGCACTATACACCCGTTTTTGACTTTTCATCGATTGTAAATATCAAGTTTTATTTGTATTTTAAATTATTTTGAAAAGATACTTATTTTAATGTTAAAATGAACTTGAAATTATTTATTTTGTAGTAGACATAAATGACAAGTATTGAAAAAACATATTTTTTTTTTTTTTAGAAAAAAAAATTTAATATATGTTTTGACACTTTAAACGAACTTTGCATACTAATTTTGCAGCCATTAAAGCAAGAATCAGAATAAAAATATTTACTAATTACTGCATTCACTTGCTAGATTAAAGTACGAAAAAGTGCGTGTCACATTCGGTTTTTAAAAATAGTTGTTTGAAACAGTTTACTGATGCATTTTACATGCTAATGTAAATGCATTTTTTCATAATTTTTGTTATGTAATTTCAGTAGCAAATTTAGACACTTAAACCAACGATTTGAAACAAAAATACTACACCTTATCATACTGTTGCATTTAAATGAATTTTATAAGCAATAATATTGCAGTTTGTTAAACTGGCTCACGAAATTTAGACATAAAATCAAATGTATGTAACGATGTGTTAGGTTGACTACAAGTCCCCTGTGAAGTGCTTCCATCTGGCGAGAAAGACAAGAAATATTTGAACTGAACGAAAGCATGTCCCCCTCCCCTCTTTCGACAACTTTCGGACAGGACCTGTGTCACGTACAGTTGGTTGAAGGGCGGGGAGGTGGGGCGCGAGACTGCAGCACCAAGAGCGTGAGAATAAAGATTCTTGCAGCGACTGGCTGACACTGTTGCCATATATTTCGAAGGTTGCCACAAGAACAGTACGGCCCATGTGCCTGCCAGCCGTGTAGGCAGGCCGCTCAGAATGTGAGTTGTTTAGTGTAACGCTTTCCTCTAAAGTATCTATTATTTACATTCACTTTATTTACAACATATTTTACTGCTAAACTAATTTTTTTAACGATATTTTTAAAGAACGTTTTAAAAAGATTAACAACAGTTAATCAGACGAAACAACAAAGCAGGAGCGTGGCATCCTGTTTGTTCCTTAATAATGATATTAGTTTACCAGGAAGAAATTTATGTATGTAATATATTTCAGAAAAGTATATATCACTTTTACGTAATCTGTAATGAAAAGCAAAAATTAAATCATTCATTACTTTTCGAAACACATTTATGTTTCTTTTATTTTTCGTTTACTGAGGAAATTAAACAGTAGCGTAGTTCCTAAACTGAACACAAGCTGTGTTGCTAAGAGTAGTTCAAATACCTACATCTACTTGAAATTTCCGCTAACCTAAATTTCAAATTGGTAAGTACGGACACTGCTAAAACGTAAAGTGGTGCAAGTAAAAGCATAATTATCGCGCTTGAGTAAAATTTGTTTCGAATATAAACTATTTTTTTTGTATAAACATTGAAACAGAACTGCATTTATGCAAGACGCCACACTTAAAAACACACAATTTACTTTATATTACACTGCAATGGAAAGCATTCTGTAACATTTGTTTTGATCGTAAATTAAATATTTTTTGTGCAAATTTTCAGACAGTGAAAAACATAGAGTAAAATTTTCCGCGTGCAAAAAACGCATACAAATTTCATTCAAATACAGTACTGCTCCAATTTTATTAATGATTTTGCTTATGTACTGTTGCTGAAAATAAGACAAGGCAATCGAAATTAAAAAAAAAAAAAACCTCTTATCTCAGTTTACAGCAATACATATGAAGTTTCAACCGTCGGTTTCAAGAGTTTCAATTTCAGATTTGTGATATGACGAAGCCTGATGATGAATGTCCTGGTAAACACAAATTTTCGCAGCGCTTTAGATTCTACGGACGGAAACTTAGGCAATATCAATTGAAAAATGTGTTTTCACGATTCCTTTCTTTTTAAATAAAGTCTGTCCGCGACATAAGTTAAACAATCACTCAGTAATTACAACAATACTTATTTTTTTCTGACGTTACAGCCAGTCCATCAGGGCTTAGTGCTTCAATCCATCCTCCAGAAAAAGTACTGCAATGAATATTTTCAAATAATTGCAAAATAGTGCAAAATACTAATTTATATAAAATTTTATATTTCCCTACCATTTGAAGATGATGAAACAGAATCATATAGAACATTTGTTGGAAAATTTAGCTACATATCCCGCGCTGTATCTTGACACTTCTTTATCTTGTACTGAAATTTCAGCCAAGCCCTTGTCATTCACAGATGTTTCACTATTGTCTATGTCACGGTTTACACTCACAATATCTCTGTTTCGGCATTTTTAACCACACTGACAAACATCTGACTAGTTAGATTTGGTTTATTTTTTTTTTTTTATATTCGGTAATAACAGCTGATGAACCGAAATTTGGTATTTAATTCCCTAACACAAGCATTCTCGGTCATTACTTGAAATCTGTTGGTGTTGAATTGTCATATGTGTATCCAATATTTCGTATTCTACAGAACATATTTTCTAATTTATGCAACTTGTCATATTAAACTACAGCATTTCAGTTTTTAGCAAGTAGTTATACGTTTCCATGAATCATAAAATGGAAATCAAAATACATTTTTGGAATGGCATTATCACTTTTTTCGGAAATTCTAATTTCTGCAGTAACACTTTTCGTTTAATTAAAACTACTAATCTGTAGCTCTGAATGCACACCAAATGCGCTGTGCCAAGAATTTTTGTAGTCATTAAGAAATCTTGAATTCAAAATATAAGTGTTGCCATATTCTGAGAAAAAAAACTACGTGGCATATTTTACTTTTTGATGTACACTTTTCTGGCCATTGCTACTTATACCATTCTGTAAGGTCCTAACGCTCGATATTATGTTTGTCGTAGCAAAGTTGAGAGCAGATATTAATTTCATTGAACGAGAAAAGTGTCGAATTTTCTAGTGAACTAATCGTTTTCGATTTTTTTTTTTCAAATCAGGTTGACACAAGTTCCTTTGTTCATTTCCTCAGAGTAAACAATCCAGGTAACGAAATCCCAACTGTTTCAAAGGTAAATATACGCTTTCCGGGAAACTGAACACAGTGTTATTGTTGCTGCAATGTCACTGTCTTTCCAACTTGCTTGTCCTTTTTTCAGAAGTCAATCTATTTGCTGAACTGTAAAAACAGTTTCTAAGATTTTATGTACCTGAGTCCTAATGGCTTTAGGACAACGTTTATGATACGTTTTTAAATTCAACAACTTTTGCAATAACTGCGCGCATTTAGTTTTTATTTTCTTCTGCTGCATCTTTGTCATTAAATTCTTACTGTAGTGCGTTGGCCTTATTTTTAAGAAATGAAACTTCTTGCTGCAAACTTTGTAACTAAGTACTGATACTAATTGCATGTGGCGGTGGGAACGTTTAACTTTTCATGTATAATTATGCTAACATGGACGCTGGAAAAGAATGTTCAGAAAATAATTTAGGCAATGAAAAATTAACGCCGATGTTGTGAGAAATTTTGAATGATCTAGCCTTATCAGGCTAGGCAAACACAGTATGCTATATTAACAGTCAATTCATAGCTCTCGATATGTAAAAAATAATAATTTAAAAAAAAAATTATATGTACTAACTTGTTAATGTATATAGCCGGGCCAAATCGCGATGAGGAAAAAAAACAAAAACATGACAAACGGACCGTATTATTTTGCTCTAAGCTCCATTAGCCAGGCACAGGCAAGACCGCGCGGACTGATCTTGTGACGTCACGCCACTCTCCCTCGGGCACCGTTAGCCAGACGAGTCGGTTTCTAGTCCAAGAAAGATACGAGAGAAAGGGGTCGATTTATGAACAAATTGCAAGAAAAGGTTTTTTACGTCAAAATTTGCAGAAAAATTCGTAGAATAACATATCCAAAATCCACCGAAATCCACCTTCCTGTATTTACTTTTTTTCCGGAATTTGTCCCGAAAAAATGCGGAAAAAATTAATAAGTCGAAACGGTGCATCTTACGAGAAAACGTTAGAGAGAAAAATTAAAGAGCATAACATTTACCATAACATATCCAAAATTCACGAAAATCCGCTTACAACTTCTTCTTTTTCCGGAATTCGTCCCCGGAAAAATATTAAATAATGAAAAAAAAAAAAAAAAAAAAAAAAAAAAAAAAAAAAAAAAAAAAAAAAAAAAAAAAAAAAAAAAAAAAAAAAAAAAAAATCGTAAACAGCGCACTTTACAGCAAAATATTTCAGATCAATAGGTAAAGTGCATAGCTTTTCCCGTAAAACATTTTAATTTTGTACTAATTCGCATAAAATCCGATATGTGTTTTTCATCATTTGTCCCGAAACGGCCGTAATTAGAGAAGGTGATTCATCGCGGGAAAAGTTGATTGTTAGGCTTCAATGTAATATTCATTTCTGATGCTTTGATTTTGTTATTGTTGAGTCCCTATTTGACTGGGCCAATGACAGACCTTGTGCACTACTACTGGACGTCTGTGATTCGTCTGTAAACAACTAGGCCGTGCTATATAACAATCGGCCAACAATGCATGAGGTAGGACGCTACACTTATTTAGAGGCCCTTGCCTATTTTCATGACTACATTATTTGAAAAGAGTTCCTTACTAAATGGAATAATTAGTTTGCCATTTAAGAACTCGTATGAGTAACATAAGATTTTATGCAGTGTATGTGGCACTATTTTCAAATAAACTTCCAAAGTACCGCATGACTGCATCGGAGCACTGGAAAATTTAATCAAACAAATTGGTTTTATATAAAACAAATCAAATTACTAGAATCAATAGGGCCTACAGGAAATGCTTCATCACCGAGGAAAATAATAAAGAAATACCTCCATCTTAAATTTATCAAATGAAATACTAATAACTTTAAATTGTGTGTATAACATTTATATAAAGAAACAAAGGCATTTAAGGGTATTTAAAGGTTGTAGGTTTATAACTAAATATTATTTTAATTAGAATTAGTTCTGAAAAGACGTTTGTGATAGATTTAATTCAAACGGACGGGGAGTGTGTGTGTGTGTATATATATGTGTGTGTGTGTGTGTGTATCTACACATTTTTTTGACAGCCTGGTAAAGGAGATTGCTCACCCGTGAAATATTTTACATGCATTTCGACCTATTGTGGTACATTATGTGAGGAAATACCCTTTGTATTAAAAATAAGGTCAGTCGGTGTAAACTCAATAAACTGTAGTATCCAGTACAAATATTATTTTTAATTTAAATGCACGTAGGTCGTATGATAATGTTTTCCTTGCATTTAACTATTACAAAGCAAATTTGGCGAATCAAGTGAACCGACCAAAACAATTGTCACATTTAAAAAATGTATAGCTGTTTTGAAACATTGGTGACATACAAATGCGAGGAAATAAGTTGGCGCAATATGAAAACTTGTTACAATTTCTGAAATAATGTGAACTGATATTGATATTTCATGCATTTAAATTTAAGCTGTAAGCAGCGCCAATTGTAGTGGTATGAAATACTGAACTATTTAGTTAAATTTATATTAGAACATATAAACAGTATGTCATATTATTTCCTGATTTCACGCCTTGTACTCAAAGTTTACTCGTTAATGAAAGTATGGTAGTGATACACATATAATATACGAAAATTGTTGCTGGCCAAATGTCATGAAGAGGGAGGAGGGGTGAGTGACAATATATCGGCTGCGTACCTGAAACCAGGACGCGAACGTGCTACTCAACGACCTAGGAATGTGATGCAAAAGTACTCCGTACTAAAATATCATGGAAATATCTGAGCTGCATATTGCCTGCAAATGCAAACAAAAAAAATTTTAAAATATAATTAAAAAAATTTACGGCAACAATATTTTCCCTTACTGTGGGTTAAGCCATCCGTGAAGTTTCCAAAACATCTGTGGTTGAATCGCCAACGCGAAATAAATGTGAAATTAGCATAACAGTAATAATACTGTTTTCTTTATAACCAATTACAACTCACTGACACCACAATATGTAGAAGCAGTATTTGGCATAAATATTACAAAATTTATTTCTTACTCTACACAATTTCACAAAAAAAATCGTACGGTGTAACGGACTTTTAGTTTCACTCAGATTTTTGCATTCTTTTAAGTCACTCTCAAGTATTTCGTCAAATAGTTAAAAAACTAAATATCCTTTACGAAGTTAACTACACCAGTCCTACCATCCATTTGTTTCTTGATTTTCTGTATAGAACTTGTGATTTATCATTACGAACACAGAACAAAGCTGGTAAGGATAAATTAAGGTCAACGAACTTAACTTAGTCATGTTTAAAAGAAAAAAAAAATCATTTCTTATAAGAGCCCATATTCTATGAATAGAATGGCCAACGTCATAGAATTTAATTGCAAATACCAATGATCAAGAAACAGAGACACGATGTTAATTTTCAATTTACTTCTAATTTAATTGTTAACCCGGGAATTAATAAGTTTCTCAGAACAACAATCTAGCCCACATAAAAAAATATTTATGCTGTAAAATAAGAATTACATAATAACATGGCATATTTCATTTTTGCAAAATGAAAAATTTTCTACGCACGTCACACTCCCGTCTAGTCGACGTTTTTTTACGACTTCATCGACAAAATTGGATAAAGTGCTAGAATGTGTTCATACTCATAAATAATTTAAAAAAATATGTAAGGGCGATGGCCCACGGCAGGCATCGATTTACAGCATTTTCCCTGTACAAGTTTTCAAAAAAGCTTATCACGTTTTTTTCACATTACTTTATATAATTTTGTATTGTACAGCTAGATAATAAATATTGTCTGATATTTGCTCGAAAATAATAAATAGCATAATATTTAATATATCCCAACAAATTTAACACAATATTAAGGTAATTTACTATCTAACACTGTATAATGAGTAGGAGAATAATATTTAGGGTACGAAAGGTCACAAGGGTGGGTAGTTAACCTTCTCGAAAACTTGTTACGTGGAAAATATTGAAAATCCAAGACAGTCGTGCTCAGTTCCCCTAAAATATCGTGTGGAAACGGTATTCGATGGCAGAACATCACACACTTGACACCTAAACTGGGGGGTTCGTAGGCGTCTGTATACTGAACCCTGATAGATTTCATGAAATGAAGACCACAACTGAAAAGCGACGAAACGCGAAGTGCCGGGGAAGTGGGAGTTTTTCCGAAAATAAAAATCTTGCTGGACAGATGAAACGCCTGCCTTATTTCACACATGTAAAAAATCGGGGACCGACCCTGCCGGGGGTCGAACATGGATCACCTTGGTGGGGGGCAAAAGCTCTGGCCACTGTGCCAATCGTCACCAGCACGAAAATATTTAATTAAAATGTGCTTCTCAATACGTTTTGCCATAAATTGACTTTCAAATATTCACTCCGCATTGTAAGTAGTCCCTAAATCAACATTTCAGATGTATATGAATGCATGTAGGTATATGTACACACGTTGTTCTGTACTTATATTTTCGGAGCTAAATAAAATTGTTAATTTTAAATTTCATACCACTTAATAAGTGCATGCTATATACAGTACTGAAGGAGAAAACCAATTAATCAGAAGTCACATAAATCTAATGAGATGTGATCTATGTTTCGAAATTTACATTATTTCAACAAGTTTTGGTGCTTGGAAAGGGGTAATGCGTATATATGTGCCCTTCAAACGGGTTTATGAATGCCCAGCAGCGAAAATTCCACGAAATCCCACCGGGACTGAACCCAGTTTATATAAGGCTTAACGTCTCGTCGACATCGAGGTCATTAGAGATGGCATCACACAACTTTGACACAATGACAGAAACTGGCAGAATGAACCATTCCAGGCCAGCATCCCAGTTTACATAAGTTTCCCACTCGTATGACAAAAGCTCCTTTAACCACTGAGTTTAAAACTATAGTAACAAAAAATAGGAACGTTAAGTTAATTTGAAATAACATCTCTAAAAAATTATTTAACAAAATATTTTAACTATTTTTATAGCTTCCATTACGATGTACTATTGTCATCCACGTATGGAAGTTGTAACGTTTGCTTACTTCTATTTACATGCTTAAGAAGTTTAATAATTTTGGATCGTTTGGTACGTTTTCGTCCCTACGTAACACCTTAACACCACTTGGACATTTTTGCTGAACACTTACACGATCTAGAAACGGCATATAATACACCAAATTATTGAACACTGAATGTTACTTGGCTCTGTCCGAGTGCCAGCTCTGAGTCCCTGGCGGGTATGCGTTTTTCGTCCGTAAACATCAAATAATACGAGGCAGATAACATGTCGACACACATACTAACCGCAGTAACGTCATAAGTTAGGATGTGTTTGCCACTGTGTTACTGTAGCGTACATGACGTTTACGAGGGACAATGCATACACGCCGGGGACTCAAGAGCTCGCGCGCACCGTACGTGAAGTGCCTGGTTTGGCAACAATGCTAGATCCTATGAAAGGAATGGTGTGATGGAAAGAGACCGGTAAACGCCCCAGGGAGGGGTGAGAGGCCGGAAAGAGTAACAAGGATAAAGATGTGGGGAGGGATGTGAGGAGTTGACTAACACCACGTGATCAAGTATGCGAGTGTGCTGCTCTCCTTCGTGAATCTGCGGAACTATTTGAGCTACGACGAGAAATGATTCTCTAAACACACAACAGATGTGTTAGTATCGGCAACCAGCTACAAGATGGCGGGGACTAATTTCCCTTAAGGCTTATCCAGAACCAGCAGTCCTGATTTTTCTAATGGACTTAAGCCTACCGTGCAGACGCATTTGAGCTCAGCCGAGTAATTTATTTAAGAGATATTCTGCTGGGATTCTCTTTGTTTCATAAAACGGGAGCGGTAACAATTTAATTTAAAGTCTTTCGTGAGGCCTATTGCTGTCTAGAAATATCACACCTAAGCCTTTCTCGATCTAATTATTTATTGCAGTATAATTGTACGAAAGCCACTTGCATTCACTGCACGTTAGCGCTGAAATATTCCGAAATAAACAACGTATCACTAATCAATCATTTACGACTCGCTGAAAGGCGAATGCCCATTAGGTAGTAGGCCTACACTCACAAATACCATGCCACACAAGTTAAAATAACTTGCGTGAATTTCAAAACTAGGTCACTAAAATTAATACCAGTACAAATATAAAATGTATACATAATTTATGCTCTAATCGCGTCACACGTCTGTCACTTTAGGCCCTTTATTTTCCGTTAGCAACATAAAGTACATAAAAGCTGGTTACAAACGAAAACCACTCTGACGTGTTTCACAAAAATGCTGTCCTCCATAAAAAAAGCACTTAATTATTCACGAAAAATTTCATTCAATAAATATGAACACACACATCCAATAGCCTACACTGAAATAACCACGACCTTATAGATACTTTCACACTTCAGAACACAACTACGACATATACGTTAATTATGAAAATTTTGTGACATTTTTCCTGCATAACATGATAAACTACACTTTTCATACTTGTATAAGCACGAGGAGGCTACACAATTCGATGTTACGAAAAATATAAGCAAAACCTCCTTGACCAAAACATTACTTTTAGCGCGAGAAATGTTCACTGCTACATGGAAGCTATATCTGCATGTTAGCACGCGAGTGTGCAGACAGTTTCTGCCGTCCAAGTGGCAGTGAGGATGATGTTACACATTTGCTGATTGGCTTCTGCAAGTCGGAGAGAGGAGGTAGTTCCGCCGAGCCGAAATAGGCTCCGGCCCTTGCGTCGTACGTTTTCGTGTATATTTAATTGCAACTACGACTCGAGGTGCAGGTGCAGAGCAGATTTACTTGCGTTGCGCTGCGTCGGTGCAAAACATAAGTGGTGATATTTAGTCGGTCCCCTGGACCGATACCTCACACATTCACCCCTCAATATTTGGTGTGTTCCTTCTCCCATTGCATGTTCATTACATGGCGAGGGAGACAGTCTGCGTGAGGCTGTAACTAAGCGACTGGCGACCGCATAGGAAGAGGTTCAGGTGCGCCTTAATAAGAACTGCGTTTACCCCCCCCCCCCCCCGCCTTTCCCTTTTGTAGCAGTGGAAGACACAGTACTGTGTAGGAGGTTCCACTTCCCTGATGCTGCAGCGCAGCTGAGATCAACATTTATTCCGAAGTTCAAAGGGCCATATTGTGAAATCCTTTATGGGCCATAATACGATGTTGTTGCATTTTCCTCTCGTCTCTAAAGGCGGTAGGAAGGCTCATGTTTCCCATTTTGAACTGTTTATTCAAAAGAGCGAAACTGCATTGTTGTATAACGGTTTAATCAATGCAGAGCTCCAGTGTTGTGCTCTCTAGTGATTTTGTTCTCTAGTTTGTTATCTCTTGTATTGGGGCTGTCACATTGTATGGTTGTGTGTGGAGGTTTTGCATTTTTTAATCACTTCTTTTGATGTGATTAGTTATTCATGAATGCGCAGGGTTCTGTTTTGTTTGCCTCTTATCTTCCTTATCCCCTATTCCCTTCATTTCGAATTGTTTGAATTTGAATTCCTGCCTGCCTCTCTCACTTTAGTTTACATTTCCATGTGCCCCTCGAGTCACCTGCACGATGATCTACGTTCAGTCCTGCTGCTCGATGGTGCCCTGTGCGTGGCTCTCGTCTGGCTTGTTGCCCCTCCCAGTTATACCACCAGTTTGACATTGGTGCCAAGCTGGCGGCCCGTAGATGCTGCTTCCCGAGATGAATCTCCGCTATCCCTGCATCCTTGGGGAAGCCCTCGTGAGCACATGGTGACGGCGGCGCCAGTGGTGGGATTATAATCGGACGCGACTTCGATTGATTGTGTTTTGTTGTATTGTTCATATTCCCTTCCTCTAAGATCTTCCTAGTTCATTCTCTTGTTCTCCTTCCACTTTTATCTGTTCTGCTTGGCACACACGCAGCGACGAGCTCTGGCCAAGCGAGTGGTTGTGTCCTGTGTCAAGAACACGGTCGTACAAGAACACTCGCTTGGAAACTTGACCCCCTTGTTGTTTGGCTGTAGTTCACTAACTTCACAATAATGCTATACGTTTTTGGCGCTGCAGTTAGGGCGGTCGAGCTCAAACATCACCCGCTTCCCTCCCACTAAGATAAACAATTTATCAAAACCTATTTTATATCAATTTATGAAATACTTCCTTCGCTCACAATTTTAAATCGTGGCTCCAGAAATCTTTATTTTCTTTATAAATTTAACAATGGAAAAAAGTGGGCGGAGTTTGAGTCCGACCGCCCGGAAAACAGCGCCAAAAAGTACGACATTCTCGGTAACTTGACGAACTACAGTCAAACAACAAGGGGGTTAACAAATACATTGTTAGATAGGCGAGTGTCCAGACCTGTTCTTCTACGACCGTGGCCAACGACATATATACGGATAAACCCAGCGTAGGCTATACTCTGTGCACTACCAATGTGTGGCCAAAACGAAACAGCTGATTGTGGCCCGCTTTTGCTGTGGAAGATAGGGTTTATGACTTAATTCAGGTGTGGATGTGTGAAATGTAAACGAATTTACCTGTGAAAGTCTGATCTCTTGAACTGTATTAAAACGCAAGTTATTTTAACGTAATGTACCCATTTATCTGGCTGTAATGCAAAATCTGACACGATCTATGGTACTTCTACACTGTGCGACATTGTTCACTTTGTATTTGCTGCAATAACCTAAATTATGCACTAGTAAATAAACGCAATGGTTCAGCTATATTGCACTGCCTAGATAGTATATTTGTTGGGACCATATACCATTACATTTAAGGGGTATGGAAAGTTGCGATGTCGAGCAGACAACTGGGATACTCAATTGTCAATAAAATATGAACTACTCAGCAGAGTTCGATTAATTTTTTTTTTTTGGCTAGCAGATATTTCATCAGCGGACGTTTATTTATGTAGCACTATGAAGTCGTATGCTTAACTATCGATAAAAAAATAGAAATAATAATGAAGTGAAAACACAAAATCTACAAAAATAGAAAGTTTTAATTTTTTAAAAATTTTAATATGATAATATGTAGGTACCTATAGTAACCAAATTAAAAAATACTCACGATTTCATTAGAAAATAATTTTAACATCCGTAAAACTCTAGCACTGAGATTTTCGGTTGTTAAAATTATTTTCAAATAAAAATGCTAGTATTTTTTTAAATTAGATTATTATACAAACCTAGATATTATCATAATGAAAATTATAAAATGTGCAGTTTTTTATTTTTCTCAATTTTGTGGCTTCAAGTTATTTTTCTAAAAAAAAAAAAAAAAATAAATAAAAATAAAAAAAAAAATTAATGTTTTAATCGACAGAACAGGGGTTCCAGAACACTTGATCTATTAATTTTAGACAATACC
This sequence comes from Medauroidea extradentata, assembly GCA_003012365.1. Classification (NCBI taxonomy): domain Eukaryota; kingdom Metazoa; phylum Arthropoda; class Insecta; order Phasmatodea; family Phasmatidae; genus Medauroidea; species Medauroidea extradentata. The sequence continues at coordinate 25,240 of PNEQ01005848.1, forward strand.
AATGCACACATAACAAATGTTTCAGGTACGTATAGCTATTCCATTAAAAATTATTCTCTCTTTTTCTGTGACTTGTTCAAATGTAATTTTTTAAATAGCTTTAGAAGTGTGAATATGTATAACATAACATGCACTAAGATACCATGCATCCCCACCACTCCCACACTTCTGACACTACACCTGGTTATTTATTTTGCAAACAAAAAACAAACAAAATAAATGGAAACATATTCAAAAACACAAATAAATTGGCGGGAAATAAATAAAAAAATTTTATAAGTATTTTTTTAAAATCACTATTTACTGTCGTATAATACATAAAAACCACGTAACAGCCACAAGGTTTGGGATGTAATGTCTGTCTTACAAATACAATACAGATGAAAGTTACAACAATTAGTTTTACACTCCATCAAACTTAAAAGGCATGATGGAACAAAAGACAAGTGAAGTGCAGCACACAAAAAAGCAACTGAAAGTACAAGCATCAGTTCTAGTATGAAATGACAAACTGTCATTTGTAGCATATTGAAGAAAATCATCAGCCTTTAGGCCTTTGCACTGTATTGGGTATTATTATTCCAGATGTTACTTGACTCAAACAAGTCAGAACTGCAGCTGCACAATAAATAAGTTACTGCAATGCCTTCAGGGGCTGTTATACCATTAGAGGAGATCATCACTGCCATGAGCTGGCTTATTAACATTTAATAACATAAAATATGAACAGCTTAACAAAGTGTTAAATTCGATAAAAATTGTTGCTTGAAGTATTTTATTTTCATACAACATATAAAAATATGCTATTTTCATGGGATGGCATAAATTGCATAATTGTATTTAATTCTCTTACTTCCAAATAAAATTTGCTAACGCTCTTAACTATATGAAATGACAGGTAACAATGAAACGTTGGTAGTCTAAGCTCTAAGTACCGTTAATCATTTGCTACATAACAATTTGAAATAAATAAAAAAACTAAATACTATAATTTCATTTTTTTTTATTCTGTCGCTAGCAAATTGTTTATGGCTACGCTAAGTAGTATTTTCGTGCACACTCTGACATTGTCAAGTTATTCAGCTTTGAATATGCTGTGTTTTGAACGCAACTGTAAATATGTACTGAAAACTCGTTCGTATTGGCAAACATGTATTAACTGAATAGTAAGCAAGGATTTTCCATATCAGTTATCATTTGAGCCTGAAAAATTATGTGCATATTAAATTTGAAAAGGTCATTGTGTCACTTTTTTTATACCAATAAAAATGTCCACCTTGGTAACGGGAATCTGAGCAACATTAATGTTCTTCCAGTACACTTACTGCTGTCTTCTCACAAGTGTAACTTGCTTTCAATGTGATGTTGCAGACAAATCTACGTCAATACGATAACGGCCTAGTAAAACACTTAAATGAACAGTAATAAATGGCCTTACAAGACTTGTTTCTTTATGACATGGTATTCTTATAGCATAAACTAAAACTAAAAACAAAATGAAACAGTTGACCTGGCCGGGATTCGAACCTGCGCCCAGCAGTAGTTGTATGATAGCTGTTGAGTGCAAGAGAAGACTAACTCCTATCTGCGTGCAGGGTTGCCACATTGTGTATGACAAAAGTTGTTGTACAACATTTTGCTACTTTCATTTTCGTCTCCAATATCGCCCAGTATTCGCGTGGTGCTAGCTTACTATCCGGTCGTTGCTGGACATCATGTGTATGCTGTTAGTCGGATTTTCCCACTGGGATATTCCGTTTCTTCCACCGGTGCTAATACTTGACATATCATACAACACTAAATGAAAATATTAAGCAAACATTTATATAACTTATACAAACCTTGATATTTACACCATATTACCGAACTTAAATTACATCATATTGTTTCGAACTTAAATACTGTCTAAAAGTTTACCTTTTTATTTATGTACATAAAAATAATTTAAGTTTATATAATTATTATAAATATGTGAACATTTTATAGTAGCTAACGACAAGCAATATTGACGTTACGCGATGCGATGTATGTTAGCCAATCAGAGCACTGATACTCTCGTACTATATTTGCTGATACTGGTTGGTTTCGACAGCGTCGAAGCCGCCATATTTAGTCATTAAATACATTAATATTAAAATATAAGTTGAGCGCCTACTTATTTCAGGTTAAATTTAATAGGTGGATCCTGTATTTGTATTCTATGTTTTAGGTCGAGTATATTATTACTTGCAACTGTTTTCCATGTTCGCGTAACTACAGTGTCATATTTATTTAATAACATTTATTTGCATACTAATACAAAAATTCAATTATTTTAAAGGGAGAAAAACATTGTTATGAAGTTATTTAATTTTTTATTTCCTTGGTCCTTATTACTACATGTTAAATCTTCTTTATCACAGAAACAAATTACATCGTCATATTGCCCAAGATTTTTAGATTCTCTGCTGTAAATTAGTTTCCTGTACGCCAGACTACAAAAACCGCCGCTTGGTTGTGAGTGCCGTGTGTTTTTTTTTTTTTTTTTGCTTATTTATTGCCATCTTTGTATCACATTTTTGAACTAAATATTATGCTTCGAGATGTAGGTGTTGTCAATGGTACTGAGGTATTATATTATACATATTATATTACAGGGCGTAAAAGAATACAATTACAAAACACTAGAAGACAAAATTTACGTACTGTTATAAAAAGAAAATACAATTCTCTAGTACAACACAATTCTCATATGATGATAAGACAAGATACAATGTAGTCAATCATTTAATTATTCATTTATCAAGTATTAGGATTTAGTACCAAATTTTTTTTCTGCACTTCCATTAAAATGGTTTTTATACCTTAAGGTAAGTTGTTGAAAATCTTAACGCAAATGTAATTGATATTTTTTGTAGTAACATTCCAAATAATATCACTTTATTTCCAGATTTATTTAATAATTCGTTAGAGTATTTATAAAATTTCTCAAAATTTTGGAGTAATGTTTGTAATGATTGTTTTTTTTTTTTTTTTCATGCGTTCGGTAGTTCTTTTGTTCAACACACAGATATTTTAGTTCCACTAGTTAACCACGGCTTTTTTAGAATTGTGATTTTGTAGAAGTTTAGTTCTAACAGGACTACACTCTTGAAATTTATTGAGGAAACAGTTTAAAACGTCATAACTGTATATTGGGATTGCTTAGATTTCTTAAATAACCCCATGATATTGGTTTTAAACATAACTTTAGACGTAGGAGAGTTTCATTTGTTATTTGTCTGTATCTAATTTTCCTGTTATTTATACTTCAGTTATTTGTGGATACACAATACTTAAAGGTAAGAAGTTGTGCATCATGATCAGACAACTCACAAACTAATGATGCTGTATAACAATCGTTTGCTGCATTGTTCTCTTCAGTAGTGCTAGAATTAGCTTGTATTCAAGTGGGAAATTAAATCACAGAAATTAAATTGTAAGTTTGCACTACGTTGTTTAAATCATTCTTTTGATTACCATCAAAACTGCATGGTTAACATCAAAATCTCCACACCCTATGATTGTTTTATTAGTTGAACAATATATCCAGCTGTTTAAACTGTTTTTTTGTAGAATAGTTGAGTTGTACTCTGTTTCATACAACTTCAGTGAATATTGTTAGTTCTCTGGACATTACTGATGATATAACGCCAGTCACATTAAAATACAACGTGCTGTACAAATAGTGTTTCGTCTTAGAACAAACACTGCCGACTTGTACATATAGCACCAAACATGTACAAAACACAACTAGTCCATGCACTCAGAACTTAGTATACCTATCTAAGTTGTTGTAAATGTTCGGAAAGGCCAGTGCGCCCTCGTTCCGCCCGCGTTGCACACTTACCTGCAAAAGTAATGCAGCACACGGCATACTTTACTTCTCTCATCGCCTCGCTTCTTATTTCGTACATTTATGTTTATTTACTAGGCTTTCTCTTATAAAACCTGTCCTTGCCATTTATAAATGTCTCTGACTCGTGTAGCCTCATTACGCGTTTACCTGAGACATCCCTTACGGCTCATCAGACATTTTGTCTTCATTATGAAAGGCATAACACTTGTAAACATCTTCAATCCTATTGCCGATTTTGTTGGTGTATTCCCCCTTAGATCTTGTGATACTGTTCTCAATGCAGGACATTATTTCCAAAATTTATTTGAAAACCTTCTCGCTCTATCTTGTCTTCAAACCATGCCTTGATGTCTTGTATTTTCTTACATTCTTTAATTACGTGTTCAATTGCGTCGTCAGCACCCCACATTTGACATAATGGCGACTTCTGGAGCTTCTGATCGTACAGCTAGACCTTAACATTTCCGTGTCCATCGCTAGTTGTGTACTGTTTTGAGTGACAGTGATGAACTTCTTTTACATCGCATTTTGACATAAGGAATTAGGCTAATTCGTATAGCCTATCCAACGTCCATTTTCAGAACTATCTAATATTTCTTGCCATGCAGTCAGGGTTGCCTCTACCTCTCTTGTTATTTCTCTAGAGATGTTAAAATATCTAAGTTTCGTGACCTCGGCCAACAATCCTCTCTCCTTTATCAGTAGATCGATTGCTATAGTGCCTGCTAGTACTTGTAAGGCATCAGTTGACACGGTTCGGCAAAAATTTCTAACTACCAGCAGTGAATCTGTCTGGACTTTTATGAGCCTTCTATATGTGTAAGTGATGGAGTCTGTGCTACCAAACAGCGGCCTCGTATGTCATTATCGACTCGAATACTGCATGGTACATCTTATCAAGTTCGTGAAAAAATAATTATAGTGTCCGTTTTAGCTACAGAATTGCAGTTTAACAGTTTGTAACCAATTGTCAAGTATTGGCATTACTTATTTTACAGTGATTTATTTCTTTGTCCTGTAATTAGTGCAAGTTCATCATCATCATATCTATATATAGTGACTCCTTCTGCACAGTTGAAGTTCATCGTCATCATATCTATATATAGTGACTCCTTCTGCACAGTTGAAGTTCATCGTCATCATATCTATATATAGTGACTCCTTCTGGGAAGTTGAAGTTCATCGTCATCATATCTATATATAGTGACTCCTTCTGCACAGTTGAAGTTCATCGTCA
>PNEQ01005849.1:0-30351 GCA_003012365.1 Medauroidea extradentata
AGTGCTAGTGTTACTGAACACAAGGACTCAAACTCACACAACACGTCCACACAAGCGTCATCTCTTACCATTGAGTGCTAGTCATACTGGAACTCAAGGACAGAAACCCACACAACACGTCCACACAAGCGCCATCTCTTACCATTGAGTGCTAGTCATACTGGAACACAAGTACTCAAACCCACACAACACGTCCACACAAGCGCAATCTCTTACCATTGAGTGCTAGTCATACTGGAACACAAGGACATAATTAATAATCGACCTAGGTTATATGTATGTACAATGGTTGGAAACAAGTTCGTTTTAAAATTAGTGTAGCAAAATTCGTTATAATAAAAATAATTACCAGCTTTACTCCAAATGCTAGGAGAATTTTATTTACATTGAACTGAACTTTCTACTTCTTCATAAATTACTATAGAGCACACGAAATAAGATGATTGTTAGGTTGTCAGTGGTAAATTAGGGTGACAGCAGACATCTATTTGAATAAGTGATGACAAGGATTATATGTTTCCGGCAGGTAAAGATATTCTTATCCAATTGTACGGAATTTTACATTTTTATATTTAAATTTTTCAGGCTCTTAATTTTAAAATTTTGTGTTAAATGATAAATTGTACGAGATCGTTGACGTAATATGTTTCATTTAGCATGCAACGGTATACAAGTTGTTAGCTGCTTCACAAAGCGAATACAGTGCAGCGAGATGATCATACGCCTGTGTGTTTCGGCACGTACGTGTGCATCAGAAACCAATTTTAAAAATTGCATAGCGCAAAACATGTGTGCGTGTGTGTGTGTCATCAACGTTACATGAAATTCGTAGAAAAAGTTCCCGATGTATCATGTGTGATTTAAAATGTTCAAATAGCCGGTATTTCGAAAATACGAACACAACATGAACGAAATACCAATAGACGTCACATAACCTAAGTACTATGAGTGGGCTGAGATTGCTTGAATTTCGGAATAATTACTCCTCAGAAATGTAATTATATAAAATATTTATTGGCTATAATAGAAAATGCCTCTTTACTAAGAGCTACGTATGTACCGAATTTGATGAATTTCTGAAAACTAATTCTTAAGATATCTTGTGTGATCATATAGAATTCTTGAATTGCAGTAATAATGATAGTATGAATACGCTTCTATGAAAATACTAAAACGCCAAATTAATTTACTGTGTACTATATACGTACAGAGTTTTCTGCCATTTTGAATGTTTGAAGCAGTATTCGGTTTGTGGTCTATTATTTCGTAAGACGGCACGACCTAAATAAATACCGTGTAAAATTTGGGCCCTAATAAAGGTTTTTTGGCGTATTTTGTACTTAAATAATAATTTAATAATATAACTTTAATATTGTTGTGGTTTAACATTCTTGGTTCACCATTTTCACGTAATATTATAGGAACACTATTTTCAAAGTTTAAATTACATAAATTAACAATATCTAGGCTTGTATACAAGAGTCACTGAGTTACTGATACATCGCAATCACAACCCGAATCCCTGGACTAGAAACGTGAATATTCGAGTGAAGGTTCCCCTCAGGACGTATACAAGCACCAAGAAGGTTGTTAACGGGTGAAACATGTTTTGGAAGTATCTTCGCAATAACTCTGACATGAGGACTTTCGCCATGACTTTTCCTTAAGAGTGTGTGGTAGATAAATAAACGCTGAAAACATTATTTGATTTCTACGCTTTTTTCGAAGCCAATATGAATAAAATACTCAATGACAATCCTAGACAATGTTATTTGCCAGCTTTGTGAATTAATATTTATTCAGAATTACTAATTCGTTACGCGTGATCTCTTGCGCCGTAGTTAAATGCACGAGGTTCCGGCGTCAGAGATTGTGCCTCAGAAGTTCGTAACACTTGAAACTACTTTATTTAAAACGCTGGCTGAAACTATTGTCTAGGATTGCTATTGTTTAATTTTCGAAAATTGGCTTCAAGAAACCTACAGTTATAAATTAATGCTTTTAGCGTTGAATTATGTACCACGCCATCTTAAGTATGATACTTATGCAAATGTCTACAATACAATTTCAATATTTTTTAAATCTAGATCCCCAGACCAAAATACATGAAATGTGATTTAGACTAAGACATTCTATTTTCAGTGTTGTTAATATATTTTTGCTGCAAGAGACTCCAGCAATTCACATCCTACCACGGAAGCTTCTAGATCTTCTCAAATTTTCTACACAATCTGCTTTACTGTTGAGTTTCACGTCGATCGCTGATATTAACTTCAAGAAGAAGAGATTCCAGAAAGATAACACTGACTTAGTAATTGGCTCCAAGTGTGAAGCTCAGTTAAAAACATTTTGCAAGTTAGTTTCATAGCCAGACATTTTATTTCTCTGTGCGTGCTGTTTATGTTTCATCAAGTAGTTGCATAGTAGACAAATTCCCTGTAGTTTGGTAATTTCTGCAACATATTGAAGTATTTGATATTTCGAAAACAACTGAGTCTTATTCTTCAGTCCAGTATTTCATTGAGATTTCCCGTACTTATAAATGATTCAGAGTTGGGTATTCTGTAACAAGAGTTTGCCGAGTGTCAATGTGAAAGTTTATTAGATAAGATCCTCATTGAAAAATTAGTCGTTTTTGCCTGGTGGCAAATTTCAAATGTTAAAGAGCGAAAGCTGCAAGTCAAATAATATGTTGGCTCTATTGGCAGTTCCACACATGAGTGCATCAACAGAGAGAATATTGTGCAATCTAACGTCTTCATAGACTACTACTTCAGGCGCTTTTTCTTATTCAGAGGGAAAGAGTAATTCACGATTTAGGGTCGCCTTCCGTTATTCACTGATTTCACTGATATCACTGATAGTTCGCCAGTGTCCGTGAACAATAAGGGAACAGCGTCAGTAATCAGCAAAATATTTTCACCGTCAGAAAATAGATAAATCGGAACATTAAATCAGTAAACATTACTGCAATGTACGTTTCCTAGCAACTACATCTCTGGCATATTTGTGATTTCATTCTTGCGATAAACAATCGTGTTTATTTTGTTCGTTGTGTAAATTGTATTTACTTTAAAAATAAAATCGGTATATTTTTAGCATATTGATACATCTAGCACGACTTGCGACTGATGTTGTTTTCTTCGTTTTTTCACGACGCAGCTTATACATTGTGTGTATTTAAGGCTTGGAAAGCTGTATCCATTATTTTTAAATGCATAAACAAGGTACGATTCAACCTCTAAACATTATTTAGTCTTTGCAAACTGCACGACGAACGCTTCTGTAACTATAATCAGACGTTAAATAAACGTATATAAATTAATAGATACCCACTTTGGCTCTTATATCTTAAAAAATACTACTTGTCCTACCATTAGATAGCTTCAACTTTTGAATTTCCGTCAAAAATATTGGTTTACTGACAACACTGACAACACTGATGCTCTGAAGCGCCAGTAAAATCGTTAATCTTAGTAAACGGATGTAGCCTCGCACAGGGTATCGTCATCACCCGACCATCAGTGACTATCAGTGCCGTCAGCAATATCGGAACTATAGCTGACAGTACTGAAAACACTGGCCAGTGAAATCAGTGAATAACGGAAGGTGGCCTTAGATATACTACGCCAACAAGCAACTTCAAGAAACTGAACATGCAACAGTACATCTAGTAACAAGTGATACGTAGAAGATATGGTATGCCTAATATTTATTTTAACTTAGACTTTCATACATACTTTTTTTTATTTATCGTTGCTAATGTACTTTACAATTTATAAGTTTTTTTGCTAAGTGTGGACACTTTCGAATTCTTTAATTAAAGAAGGAAATTTTACTGTTTGCATAACTGTGACTGCAGGTAGATGTGCGCAGTGATTGACAGCATTGCAACAGCAAAACACATTTAATTAACACATTGAATTAATAGTAGCAACTAACCGGTTTAAGCACAGAGTGTTGAGAGTGTTGAGCTGTGGAGCAGCTGATGACGCAATCAAGATGGCCGCAGGGACGTCACGTGACGTCGTGTCACGTAAAGTCCGCAATGTTGTTTTTTAATTTTGATTTTTACATTTTGAATTTTGGTTTGTGAATTTTGGTTTTAGAATTTTGGGTTTTTATTTCTTTATTGTCACTTGTTTTTCTCGCTCGTCATCTGCTACGCAGCCGCCATGTTTGTTTACGTCGTCTGCTTGTGACGTCACATTTTTTTCGACTGTCACTTATTTTCCTGCACGTAATCTGTGACGTCATGTTTCCATCGTTGGCAGGCAGGGCTAGTGTCGCACATTGTTTTCTCCGTCGTTTGCTAGGCGGCACTGTATTCGCCACGTCTGATTTCTCCGTCATCAGCTTGACACCCCACCGCTATTGATATTTGATATGACGCTCGCCTCCCGAGCTTGTCCCTTTTGAGGTTAGGCCTCACTAGTGCACCTCAGGTCTCACTTGTGTTAACGTAATTTTCCGATGCCAAATTTTGTATATATATGAGGGTTTGCCATGTATCTTACTTACCATGATGTCATAATAACGTCCCGAGACGGGAAAAATTAAGGTTATAAATATGTGCCACGTGTTTTGTGAATAATAACCACAGTTGCCAATGCAAAGACTGAAATACGGCAAAGAGACGGAAAATAATAATAGACATGTTTTCAAGTGCATAAAAGATTTCTGTAAATAATTGAAGTGTGTTCTTGTTATAGAAAGTGTAAATGTAATGTTAATTTTATTTTCACCGCACCATAGTTGTAATTTTGAGACTTGCAGGGAAGTTAAGCGCCATATTTTCCAGACACGTGTTTTGTTTGTAAGAAATGCGTGGGTGTTAGGATGGCAACCCTGCAGCAGCAGACAGCCCTTCCACTGCCTCTCAGAGTTCGCTGGCATCTCCCTGGGCTCCCGACTCTCGGCACACTACACACACTCTACACCTACCCACCTTAGGGGCTGGCTTCTTGCAAAGGGAGCCCCCCGAATCCCCGGAGCCGGCTTCTTGCAAAGGGAGCCCTCCACTCTACCGAGGTGACTTCTTGCCTAAGGGAGTCCCTCACCCATTTTCCTGTACACTACCAGGGCAGTGTCGAGGGAAAGGACGAAGGTGGCGCCGCGCATAATAGGGAACCTACCCTACAGCCACGCTCTAGCCAGCACGCGGTGTGCTACTACCGGAAGTCACTATAGTATCTGTGCTAGTAAAGTAACCACGTGCATCGGGGCGCGCCGTTGTAAAGTATCCGCGAGTCTATCTAACGGCATCCGAGTATATGGACCAGTGTATTAAGAGTTCTAGCGTGATCCAGTTGTGTATAATTCATGTTATAAGACTTGTGTACCAGTGCGTGTAACTCGTGTGTGATTTTGGATGCAATATATCAGTTTCTATCAGAACATTCTCTTTCAATAATTTCTCTCTTCTCTAAATGAGTAACGGCCCGGAGGTATTAGAAATGCACGTGAGTACCAGTGACATGAACGCTCTGTACGGACCTAGAGAGAGAGCCGCCCGAGAAAGGCGACAACAAGCCAGAACACCTGTCTGTAATTCGCGCTTTATACCGTCGCCCCAGAAAGTGCCCGGTCCTCAGTTGTCTTCCGAGGATTTATGCCGGGAGCAACATCGTTCGCTCGCGCACCTCAACCAGCACGAGGAAAATATTCCTCCAAAAAGGAGACATACTCGCAAACGTAATAAGAACTCCCTCAGTCGAATCTTTCGTCGCATGGCCCGCAGGCCACTGACGTTACTCAGCTCGATCAAAACTCCGCCCCAAGGCACCCCTCCGACTCACAGACGACCACAGAAGGGCCCCGTCGAGTCAAGCTAGGTGGCTCCATGGGCGGCGCTGGTGTCGCCATGTTTGTTTATGCAGTTGTTTGCTTGAGTGCGTTAGTGTCGTTATCAAGGGAGAAGTTATTACGAGTAAATTTTTTTTGTAAAATTAAAAATATTTTAGTTCACCGGGTGTAGGATTCGATTGTGCAACCTGACGTGAGCTCTAGTCGACTGAGCTGCAGATGCATAAGTATTGGAGATGGTTTAGATGTAGTATACATAAAAATAACTTTTTGTTGTAGATAAAACATCAGTCTCAATGTAATATGCTAATAACGATTTTATATAACTTTATTTCTTATATCATAAACTCATTTATAAGGTTTTATAAGAACGGTTTTCCTTTATTAAATTTTCTTCTAGTGCAGTTACTTATTAGGATTTTGTATTTCTTATGGTATAGAGTTCTCAATATGATTGTTATATAAATATTTTCCTAAAGCATAGTTGTGTCTTTAAACATAGTTTTATAACTATGAACAGTAAGTTTAAAACAAATTAATAGATTTTCCCGCACGCACACACGCACATGTGTAATGTTTTACTGTGTCCCATTTCAGTATATGAACATATACACGACATATGCCAATTTTTAAGCATAGGTACCGATTATTACCTAACTATGACATATTTCTACGAGATTCAAAACGCAGACACTTATTTAGACTGAGAATAAATTGATATGACTAAATACGCTCTCTGTAAGTTTTAAGCATAGTTCCAGATTATTTTCAAACTATTAGTCATATGTCTATGAAACATAAAATACAGACACTTATTTAAATACAGAATAAGTTGCTATGACTAGATACATGCTCTCAGTTTGTAAGCGTAGTTCTAGATTATTCGTAAACTATTTGACATATCTCTATGAAATTTAAAATGCAGACATTTGTTTACATCCAGAATATGGCGCATGACTAGATACGCACTACAATATCTCGTAAGAATACTTCTCGATTGATGACGTCACGTGACATTGCTAAGTCTTAAGTCGTTTCTACGTCGTAGATATAAAGGTACTTTATATGTTTACAATTGTTGTTAGGCATCCAGCACAGAACTTTGCTTCTGCCATTTTCGAATAGATAGCGCCGTAGTCGGTCATCTTTTGTTTTTCACGCATTGTCATCTACGCCGCGTTATTGTCGTCAGCCAGCTGTGTTTCCCCACTTTGCGCGGTAAATGACACGCTCCTAACTGCCTATTGTTAATGACTACGCCGCTGTGCCAAGTATATGTGGACTCGTCCTTCTAGTCGTATTTTAATTCTGAATGTACTAAATAATAATAATAAATGCTTCGTCGTCAGGTAGTTTCAATCTATCGGTAGGTATCGAGCTGTCGATTCATTAGATGCACGACTGCAAAAAAATACATAATTTATGACTATTCCTGCCCTGAACATGGTAATGTGTAGGGATATTAGCTTTTATGTTTTTAAATAAAAGTTATCGCACCCGTTCACATTATACTTTGAATTTCATAATTTGTACGTGACAATTGACGAAACCAGCGAATGAGTATACATACGATCATTTTTAAAAATGTGTTAACATATTTAACCATCTAATTGTTAATATGACTTCGAAATGCGTAATTTATATGACAGTAAAGTTATAGATTAGGATCGTACTAGTTGATATAATATTAAATGTATTCACAAAGTTAACTATCGAATTGCCTGTACGGCTTTTAAATATGTACTTTATGTGCTAGTATTAAATAACATGTGCGGATACGCCCTATTGCATTTCTTCCTAAGTATAGTTAACCAATTTAACTTTATTTAATACCATTCATCATTTGACAGGACCAAGGCATTCCATATTGATTTTTGTTAAGATATGCACTTTGTCTGATAATGAACCTAAGGATATTAAATTGTTTTATATGGTACGTTATAAGTTCAGATACTGCATATGATGTTTTTACACCAAGTATTGGTAAAGATTATTTTAACACAAGAAGTTGAAATTTACAATTACATACATATCAAAACATCAGAAAACTTAATTTTACGATCAATATTAACACGTTATATTCCTATGTCTATTACTTAATAATACAGCTGCAAACAAAACGTCCTACTTGACGATATAATTGAATAAATAGCGATTCGGCTTAAAGCAAAATAAATAAATAGAATAGGTCCCGTGGATTTATTTAACACTACAATTTAAAATAAAATTTATGTCCGTAGACAACAGTCGACAAAGTTCAAATGATGTAAGAAAAATCAGTTCTATATGAATAGTTTGACAAATTTAATTAATTAAAATCTGGTAACCCGGCACTTGTCGTGGGTCTTGTAAATGTGAAATTTACACCAATCGCAGTGTTAAGGAGATCCTTCAGCATTCTGGGACTTCAATTTTGGCAGAAATAGTTCAAAACGTGTCTATTCCCCATCATTATCTTGCCCTTCCTGTAAAACCCACAATTTATAAGAGTAGCGGAATTTTACCGCACCCAATAAATTATGACTGTAGCCCTAATAAAAGATATATTCTCCCATTTCGGTCGTTGATCCTTTTTTTCCGCCCTAATAGGGAGCGAAGAATAGGCTTGTCTAATTGGTCACTTTTGTTGTCCTCATTGCTCCGTGGCGGATACAAATTAACAATAATTTCCCCCAATTTCCCTTAAAATTTTCTTAGTTCTCTCCGAGAAGAAAAATCGGCTTAATGACTAATGTGTCATATTGAACAGATGAATTAAACTATTGAAATTCAACAGCTATATGAAATAACAATCGGTATTTTAAATAATTTAATTAATTCCTCATTTAAATTAATATAATTGTTTGAAAATCAGGGAACAATCGAAAGAAAAAAATCTTAAAATTCCAAAAATCACCAAACTCATACATAATATTGGTGAAATATGTATACAAATTTTCCGAAAAATCAATAGTAAATATTTATTTTAATACGAATAATAAAATGTATTTTGCCGGCACCGCGGCCCCCTTGGTGTTAGATATGCCTGTGTCGGCTACTGGGCCAGTGAACAATTCGTGCGATTGTGCGTTGTGTTGTATGTTGAGTTACCTTATATGACATAATGGAACACATCGATCGCTGCATGTCGCAACGAAAACGTCAGGGAATGTAGTGTTCCTGCAACTGTGGCATGGAGCGGTTTCTTGGTCTGAGCTTGCAGATATGCACTTAATGTATGGTGCGGAACATTCAAATGGAAAAGAAGCAGCGAAGATGTATGCTGAAAACTTTCCACAATGACGTCACCGTAGCCATAGCATGTTCCATTGGCTTGACAACCAACTTCGTACGACAGGCTCATTACACCCTAACATGCGTGAGACAGGTCGAACTCGTTCTGTTCCTGTGATTGTAGAAGAACCTATACTGGAAGAAGTAGAGAACACACCCAGCACTAGAGTTCGTATGACAGCACGCCATCGTCCAGTGAGCTACACGACAGCCTGGCGCATTTTGCACGAGCATAAACGTTACTCTTACCACGTGCAACGTGTGCAAGCACTAGGAATAGAAGACTATCCACGACGACGTCGGTTCTGCGCATGGTTCCTACGACGTGCAGTACGCCCGCACCTCCACACATACGTCTTATTCACAGATGAGGCCACCTTTACACGTGATGGATGTTTCAACATGCGCAACACACATACGTGGTCAGATGAAAATCCTCGAGGTATTTCCGTTCGTGCACATCGACAGTGATTTTCAATCAATATGTGGTGTGGGATCGTGGGTGACAACTTAATAGGTCCACACATTCTGCCAAATCGGCTCACCGGCCATGTGTATCAGGACTTCCTACAAACGACTTGCCACGTCTTCTTGAAGATGTACCCCTTGATGTGCGAACACGGATGTGGTTCCAGCACGATGGGGCACCTGCGCACTTCAGTCGCGTAGCGAGGCAGCAACTGACAGACATGTTCAGCGAAAGATGGATCGGCAAGCATGGCCCCATTCCTTGGCCAGCACGTTCTCCAGACCTCAATCCATTAGATTATTTTTATGGGGTCACATAAATTCATTGGTGTATGCTACAAGTGGAATGCCAAGCTGCCCTTTTGCCACTAATCGAGGCAGCCTGCAACAGTGTCAGGAACACACCAGGGATGGAAAGGGTGAGACATGCGATGCTTCGACGGTGTCGGAGCTGTCTGGACGTTGGTGGTCGTAACTTTGAGCAATTACTATAACTCTGGTGTGACATATCATTATACTGTGTTATTCGTGTGTTGTACATTAAATAAAGGTGTTCTCTAGTCTCACATTCACTTTGTTAAATGTATTGCTTTGAATCACACACATTACCATGTTGCACACCATTAGAATGCACCCACCGAGCGATATGGTGCAACGGTATACTTTGCAATTGCATTTGGGAGGATAAGGGCTTTATTCCGAGCTGCAGTATTGCTGAGTTCAGTATTCCATACATTACCGACATTCCTCCAGGCGAATTCCAGAAAAGAAGCCTTAAAAAAGACCATAGCCTTGTATCTGTTAAGGACGTGCTTTTCAACGGGACGTAAAAGCTTCTCTACAGTAAAATTGTCACCATTCGCAATACTTTACACTGTAGTACCAAGGAATGCAGTATATTGCAGCCACTGACTATTCATTTGTACGAATTATTTTCTCGTAAACGGTGCATTCTAGCGACTTGCGACAAGAGGACCTTTTTTCGTTATTTAGACGTACTCTTCAGAAAGACAACATAAAATTTTCACAGAACCCAACGGTAAAAAAGTTCTGGTTAATGTGATGGTAGCCACCCCTGATATTTACATGAAGGGGAGTGTTTTAACTAACAGTTTCATCATAGCTTTGACGATCTCGACGATACTGTAAACTGTGCTGAAAATTGTAACTGAATTTAAAGTCGTTTCCGATATTTTCTGGAAAAAAAAACATTTAAAAAATGGATTTTCAAAGGTCCTTAAAAATAGCACTAGACGAAAATGACTTGGCGTGACTGTGCCTCAATTTTTATGAGGAATCGCCTCCCAACGTTTGTAACATAAGTTAGGAAACATCCTGTATGTACGTGTAAATATTAACAACTATGGATACATACTGACTTGAACCTGCCATCTTCACTTTGCCGGGCACGTACTTTACCCCTAGACCATCACAACTTGCAAACAATTACATGAATTTTTATAAACACACACCTGTGACATGTAATTTCCGATAACATCGTGGTTCTGATATTCTGGCTCACTCACGCTGTTTACTTTTCCGTAGCCTTTACAAAATTGTCAACAGAATATGTGACAAAATATGGGTAGTATTGAAATTCAAACATGAATTAGACTTGTGTGTACTCGGCAAAATGTTATATACGTTTACTTAAAAAAAAAAGATAGTACACGTTTTCTAATCTACAGTGAGTGTAAATGCGAACACGTGCGTACCTAATATCAGCAATGAAAAAAACGACTTCCCGAACGGACATATTTCGTCGCTTTCAACTAAATCGTTTCCTTGTTTTAATATCTGCCATGATTAAATTTACCAACTCTGTACAAAGTCACAAATATGGTTGTCTCAAATGAATAAAATAGTATAAACAATCAAGTGTTCGCATTTTAACAGGAACTAATATTTCGGGTAAAACTAACACCTAACGAAATATTTAGTATGACCAACCAAATATAAGTTTATTTCAAATAAATTATGTCAAGAAAATTTTACTGTCGAAGCAAACAAATTCCAGTAGTATCGTCAACATTGTGATTGTTAATTTATCAGCAATTAATTTTTGCATCAAAATTAATATCTATATTATTTATTTGTTCGTCGGAACAATCCAATTTTCTCACTTTATTTGTAATTTCGGCAGTCTTTTGTTAATGCTATTACCCGAACAGCAACCCCAGTAGCAACCAACGTTGGGGCAACTGTGAAAATTGGTTTTAACCGTATGTAATACGTTGTGTTGGAAAACACACGTAAATACAACGTTGGCCCAACGTAGTTTGCCAACAAAAATGTTCAAAAACAGATTATTATTGCAATGAATCAGCAACATTTTGAAAATAGTTATAATAAATCAGGAAATGTATGAACACACTGGAAGATCAAAATTTTGCTATTTTAAAAGTTGGCAAACACACAGTTGGGGTTTGGTGTGTATAATTACAGTGGTCCAACGGTACAAAATAAACATTTTACACAAAGAGTTCGAGATCAAGTTTTTAATGTAGGAAATTAACCATAATTCAAGATTGTGAAACGATCGCATTGCTTTGTTAAAATAATCAATTTTATGTGTTAATTATTTAGTTGGTTTAATGTTGGCTCAATGTTGTAAATCCAACCGTTGGTTATAGGTTGTACCAGTAATTTGGCCCTACATTGCATACCCCACATTATGCCAACCACAGAAAACCTTGAGTACGAAAGTTAGTTAGTGTTGGTAGCCAGTTGGTAATATTTGCAATACATTGTGTTGGAAAACACGCACAAATACAACGTTGGCCCAACCTAGCCCCAGAAGCAATCGACGTTGGGCCGAAGTTGAAAATTGGTTGGAAGTGTTAGCATTACGTTGTGTTGGAAAACACACATATATCCAACATTGGGGCAACCTAGCATGCCACCAAATATGTTCGAAAAGTTATTGTTATTGAAATAAATTAGCAACATTCTGAAAATAGTTATATTAAAGTAGAAAATGTCTGAACATTTTGGAAGACCAAAATATTGTTATTTAAATTTTGTGGATTTAATGTTGGCAACACGTTGGTAAACATACTTTGGGGTATAGTGGGCTAACATTTCAAAACCAACATTTTGCACAAAGAGTTCAAAATAATGTTTTACAGTACAACATAACCAATCATACAAGTTTATAACATAATATTGTTACTTAGTTTAAAAAATAATATTATGTAATTTTTGCTTTGTTGGTTACACGTTGGAACAATGTTGGAAATCCAACTATTGGGTAATAGGTTGTTCCCAGTATGTTGGTCCAACATTGCATAACCTACATTATGCCAACCACGGAAAGTCTTTTGTTTGGAAGTTGGCTGGCGTTGGCAACAAGTATGTAAACAGACCCCCCTAGTGACACAAATTGTGTTTCTTTCTATAAACAACTCCATAAGATTAGAAAATGCAAGACAATATTTAAGACTGTATTTTTGTAAATTTTTATTTCTTGGTTAATTGTTAGGTTCGAGTTGGTAAACACGCCGTTTGCAATAGATTTACGTTGGGGTAACACTGCGTAACTCACAGTAGGCCAACCACTGAAAGCTTTGGTATGTAGGTTGTCTGAACATTGGCATTGTTGGAAAATATCTTTCTTTGTTATTCTAAATTCAACTATTAAATATATATTTGTCTTTCATACATCTCTGATCAACATGTGGCAGCGTAGAGCAATTATTGGTGAGGCAACGGATTTGTAATAACTAGGACTCCAACATAATCTTGGGTCGTAGTTCGAATCCACCTCGATTGTGATCAAAATTTTTTGTGTTACCCACAAGAAATCTGAAAATATAAAAAATATTAATATTGTGCTTAATTTAACTTTTGAAGTCAATTTTGTGAGTATTTTTGTAGAGAAATGTTGGCCCAACGTTGGTAAATGATTGGCATTACGTATGTTACACACACAATTTCAACAATCCAGCGACGTTGGCCCAATGTAGGAAATGAGTAAGAATCCAACAAAAAATCACTGTTGGGCCTACGTTGTTTCACGTGACATTTCAATGTCGAGCCAACGTTGCGTGACAACGTTGGCTCAACCAAAGATTGCTACAGGGGAACATACGTTTGGCCAATTGTGCATGTTATAAGTCATTGTCTTGCAAGAATTGAATATTCTTCGGAATAAATTATTTTAAGCGGTTTTAGTATCATAAGCATAACTGAGAAATTAATGTTGGCATGCATTTTACTAATAACGTGTCACGAGTAGAAACTTTTGGCCGAATAACTCAGATAATACTTTGAATATTAAATTTTTAAATTTGATTCTCCAAACTACGATTACAAATTATTTAATGTCTCTTTCAAATAATACTTCTGTTTTGTGCACTTTTTCAATGTAACATAATCTCTCCTCCCAGGCACCATTACACTGTTATCGTCACTACAAAAATGTCAACCACTATATTCTTTGTTTCAATCATTAGATAAATGGACTTGTTTTCTTTTTAGTTATAAGCTTGTGTTTCCTTAGTTCTTCCGTGTCTGTACAGTAAGAGAAATAGCTGTTACCTACATACTTCATTGGTTCATTTCTGTAAGATACATTATTCCTAGAAGGACGGAGATGACCTTCTTAGCTTTCAAATGTTTTTCAACAATCTTTGATAATCCTTTTTTATATTTTTCAATTTTGATTTTTATTCTCTTTTAAACTGTGATTTAAGTTTGAACACACCGATGCAGCACTTCTGCGGTTTTATTTTTGCATTTACATCCTTCTTTACTTATAATGTGCAATGGTAAATTTACAGTTTGTAATTTATAGTCTCTGTACTTCCTTTTTTTTTCTATTGTTTCGAGTATTGATCATCCACTTCCTCCTTTTTATTTCTTGTTGACACTAACTTACCGTTAGATTCTTTAGATACTTCCTTCTTTTTATTTTTTGTAGTCACCTTTCTCTTCCATTATAAATATATTGTGTTGTTCAGGAATGTTTTTAATTATTTCTCTCCATGTTACTTTTCTCTCAATCAGTCCTGTCTCTTATCTCGGATTTTTTTTTTTTTTTTTTTAGTGCACGTTAGACTTTCATGTTCATATATCAACAACATTGTTGTACAGCCTTTCACTATTAAGTTAACCTTTTTATTGTGTAGCTCAATAATTTTCGTGAAATCAATTTTTTTATTTAATAATTTTTTTCTGTAATGCTTTGCTTCCGATTATGCATTGAATGTGTTCCAAAGTAAATGCGTAGTATCGTACGCAATTAGCAATCATGTAGGATTGTGTCATATTTTAATATTTCACAGTTTGAAGAAATTTATGTAGTATCTTATTTTGTTTTGCAATTACTTTTTGATTTTTGATTTGAGTGTTTTTTCCCTTTTATTGTATACCCTGCTTTTCTTGTTTTCTTTAACTTTCATCAAACACTTTAATTCCAGCATATCTTCCTTCTTCATAAACTCTGCGCACCCATTGTGATCAACTAAAATAAAATATATGCCAAGATGCGATATAGTAATTACAGCACCGCTCACAATCACTTCTCTTATGCAGAACAACATTTTCCTATGATTTAGTTACTTAAGAATTGTCAGTTATTTAAAAACCATCAATTTAATTAGTTGCTCACTTTGTTGGGTCATTCATTGGATCAATATGTGCATGTAATAATGAACATGTTACACGCAATATAGCAATTACTAATGCTAATAATCAAATATAACGGTTCAACTGTAATCTGGCTTCAAAACATGAAATCCACATGTCAAGCATTTTCCCCTGAAAACAATTAGGTTTCCCCACCAATAAATTCAGAATAAAGGATTCTAGAATTAGAATGGAAACTCCACAGTTCATAGCAAGGCAACTTTGATATAGCTGGCAAAGGTTTACATGACTTCTAACTACTGCCTAGGAAGTTAAGTGCTGATACACTTATAATCATTAAAACGTTAATCACTGATCCCCTTAGTGAATGAATCTTCATTACGTCACGATTCCTAGAAAATATTTTTATGTTTGATTTAAAACTTAATGTATGTTAAGTTATTTTGTAATACAACAACTACACACAATTTGTTGACTAAATGAAATATTTATCATATCAATAATGTTCTTGATACTAGTAGTTACTGTGCCAATACTGTTGTAAATGTAGAGAAAGTAATATGGAGACAGTAATGAATGGATAAATAATGATTTTTCTCCGCTGTAAAAAGGCTATAAAATCATATTAACTATTAATAAGTATCATGTCGATGTTCGACACTGTAGTGCATACACCTAGGGGTCGATTCTCGAGTTGTTACGAGATTATTTCGAATTGACGAATTTCACTTACTAAATTTCGAAACCTTTATCTCACTATGGCAGAATGGTATTCTTGAGTTGAAATTCCGAAGTGTGGAATCTTAGTACGAGATCTTCCTCAGTTTCGAACTTCCGGTTACACTCACGCGGCAGAAATCTGCGAGTGAAAAGAACGTTCTACTTGTATGACGCACCCTCTAGAGGAAAAAATCGTTTGCTCTGTGGTCGCGCGCAATATTCGCACGCGTATAAACAGAATTATAAAGAAAATATATATAATTAACAAACAACGTGTTTTGTAATGAAATATTATTGCGTACAAATAGTTACAAAGTCTTTATCAGGAGACATTTAACTCGCAAGTCATTTTATAAGAAATTCAGGACACTGCTGCCATCTTGCTCGTATTTTACGAACACAACGACTTTGCCTTTTTTTTAACGAGCACGGCTGTTTGCAAAGCTTAAATTTGCTACGTAAGATTGTTTTTGTATTGCACACTTCTCGTAGGTACTGAAATTTAAGTCACCACAAAAGGAGCGATAACTAAGAGTTGGTTTATTGGGTATTTCTTGAGCGGAATTTTCTATACAAAATTTGGGTTAGTAAAATCACAATAGGTCTACATTGTATGGAACTTCGAATAATTACGTTACAACGATTAAAAAATATTTAAATTCGTTGATAAAATTGCAAATGAGTAAAGAATTTGCTACATAAAAAAAACGATAAGAAGGCGATGCGCCTCGAACCTATTTTCGAAAACACTCAGCACAGAGGATTTAGTCAAGCGCCATTACCACTATGCTATACTATCACATGCTCTTTGTCTCTCATTATACATATAATACTATTATGTGCATACATGTAACGTTAAGTGCATGTTTCGTGGTAAAATTAATGATTTGTTGCGATCGTGTATTATAAAATGAACAAGCATAGTATTAACATCATTTAAAAATACGCGCGGGCACTCTGCAGTACTTTAATACTTTATTTCGTCTGTTTGAAAGAGTGAGGTTGTAGAAATACACGGCAAAAGTGTCATGGCTGCCGTCTTCAAGGCGTTGCGGAATCGCATCTCACGACCCCAAGAGCATGTTAAATTTTTCCGCATGGAATAATTTCATATCGAAGTTATTTTCACTCAAGAATAGCGAAATTCCGAGCAAATTCGCAATGGAATAATCTCGCATCATTTCAAGAATTGGCTCCCTAGTTTCACATGCACGAAGTATAGTGTATGATCATAGGCAAATAATCACCAGGTTACGGTGTAGTACATGTAGCGTCCATGAGCACCATGTCCCTGAACTACCCTTCACAGCAGGTGCTCGATGTGACAGCCATACATAGCAATACAGCCATCTACTCTAAGCAGCATGGACTCATGCATTCGTTGGAGCACCCCTGGGTGTCGCCGGATTTCTTCGCAGGCATGGAACACGCGTTCCCTTAGTGTATCCACATCGTGTATGGGGGCTGCGCATACACCATGGACTTCACATGTCCCCACAGCCAAAAATCTAAAGTGTTAAGATCAGGAGAACGGGCAGGCCAATGTATTGGCCCTCCCCGACCTGTCCATCGCTCATGAAAGGCCCGTGTTAGCTGTCGCCATACTGTAGCTGAAAATGGGCTGGTGCCCCTTCATGCATGAACCACATGTGCAGGCATTCTTGTAGTGGGACATTCTCCAGCTACAAAGGTAAATGGCTCCGAAGAAAGCTAATATACGTAGCACCATTCAATGTGTTGTGTAGCACGTAGGGACCAACGAGTCTGTCTCCGTAAATGCCTACCCAAACGTTGATAATAAATCTGTGCTGGTGTCTTCTGTCGTCAGTTGCATGCGGGTTTGCATTGTCCTTTACATAAGTATTATGGAAATTGACGATTCCGTCTCTGGTGAAACCCACCTCATCTGTGAACAACACCTTCGCAGTGAAATGCACATCATGTGCACACATTTGGAGAAACATCTGGCACAATTGCAGTCTGGCTGCTGGATCGTACGGTAGCAGAGCCTGGACATGCTGCACATGGTAGGGATACAGCAACTGTTCACTGAGGACCTTCCACACTAAGGATTTTGCAGCACATTCGGCTACAGCTATCCGTCGGACACTCGTTTCGGGATTCGCCTCCACGTGTTATAATACCCGTTCTTCCTTATCCGGTGTGCAAGTTGTTCGAGGTCTCCAACGATACCGTGTTCGTGGTGCAAATGATCCCGTTTCAGAAAGGCGCTGGAACAGGTACTAAACATATTTTCTGATGGTGTATGGCGTCCTGGATATTTGGCAGTATACACGGTACGTGTCCGTCGGTTGCTTCCATGTGCCTGCCCGTAGCAGTAGACCATGTTCGCTATATCCTGTGTCGAATAGTAGACCTTCATTATGGGCTTCAACCTGAAGACAAGAATACAAACACACATTACAGTACAGCGGTTGTCACTACAGTGCCGTGCCCCATTTGTACACTATACCGGTACACCACATCGAGTGAACATACCTGAATGATAGAGCAATGTATGTACTGTAGCAAGCTGTGATACTTGTAACGGTTCTTGTATTGCGTTTGTGCTCATACACATGCAAACATAATGCGCTACATGGTCTCAAAGTCTCGTGTCCACATTCGTTACGTGCCAAAGAGCTCGGTGTGCAAGATATGCTCCTCGTACAAACTAACACCACAACTCGGGAGACATTACGTTTACGACTAAATTCAATGCTTAATGATATTGGGATCTTCAAATCAACAGCAAATGCTGCTTGATACGGTCCACCCTTAGGAAAATAGGGGTGGCTACCCCCTAATTGCATACTACTTTTTACTGTCAGGTTTTCCATACATTTTAAGATGGTTTACTTAGTACTGTTACCTGTCCAACAAAAATCATGCTAATGTTGCACCTACCTAGGACCCTTCATGCAAATGCAAATCACAAATGAATTATCAGCAATAATCCCAGTAACAACACAGTCACACAGTCTGTACACCTGTGTCCATAACACAAACAAAAGCCGTAAAAATACATCGTGTTGCAATACACAAAACTTTACGAACGTTTTCCCAACTCACGATATAATTACTAATAGTTGCTTCTGGGACTACCTGCAGCTACATTTGTAATTTAAACGAAAACGATGTTTCCTAGACAGTTGCAATAGGAGCAACGTTTGTGTTACACAGGTAACATTATTCAACAAACCACCTTCAAATGTATGGAAAACCTGGCGGTAAAAAAATTGTATGCAATTAGGGGGTAGCAATCCCTGCTATTTCCCTAAGGGTGGAAGGCATCAAGCACCATATGCTTTTGGTTTGACAATCCCAGTAGCATTAAGCAATACTGACAATATTGTTTTTGTATGACGTGTAGTTTCCCATATTTTTGGAAAATACTGTTTTAAACGTTCATCATTACCTGTTTATAACGCCCGTATTATTGAGTTTAAATGAACAATATTTTACCTTCAAGAGGTTCAAAAAAGGGGTAAAATGCGTTTTCGTTTCACAATCGATATGTATAGATCCCATTGATTTTTATATAGCGACGTGATTTTTGTTTAAGATTGACGCTTACTCTAATACCTGAAAATCAATTTCACGAATTTTCGAAATTCCCCACCTAAGGAGGTTAAAAGGGGTGACACATGGTGAAAAGTGTTTTCAATTAATCGTCGATATATCGTGAACTCAGCGGGCTATTGTCGTGTTTTTCACGTTCAAGAGACAAGTGGTCTAAAACGTGATTCAAGGGGTTTTTCGAAATTCACTCTCTTCGGTTGTGAAAATACCTTGAATGTGTTTTAGATAAATCCTCGATATCTATGGAACCCGGCGAGATATACGTTGAATTTTGCATTAGGATGATGATTACAGAAAATATCGCAAAACGGTTTTAATATTTTTCGAAATTAGAACTCTTCAGTACCGTGCAGTGGTCATATGTGTTTTTTAATGAATAATCGATTTTGATTCGACTGAACGGGCTAGCATCGTGATGTGCACTTCAATTGGACACTTACACAATTGCCTACGATATTAATTTAAAATATTTCGAAATTCGACACCCAAATGGGTGAAAAAGCACAAAATTTGTTTTCTATCAACCCATGATATCTATCTAACCATTAGAGGTATTGAGGTTTTGTTCGCGTCAGAGTGATTCTCACGTAAGTATTTTAAAATTATGTGTTAGTTTTTCTTTACTTTATAAGATAACTTGATCATTAATAATATAACGAAGTTTGTAAATTTTTAAGGCAGACGATCCGAAAATCAAGTACGAGCAGCGAGAAGTAACTTATACATGAGTTTCACTCTACAATAACCTATCGAGACGTGGTGTTGTACAACCTCTATAAGTCCAGGACATGAATATTTTACTTTTTAAATTATATTTTATTTTAATGAATTATTTCGACGTTCTGGTCTACATTCCGGGATGTTCTGGGCTCGAATTCCGTTAAATGTTCCATGCGAACGTTCAATTCTGACACAAAAACTACGCGGCAGATCGAATTAGTGCAATTTATATGTAGCCGTTTAAAAGGGGTAAAATGGATTATGCAATTCACTTTCCACTTAGGTTCCTCGACAATATCAGCTCACATATACCACCTCACTAATCTCAAGCTTGGGGCACCAAATACGTTTTCGCGAAACCTTTTCCCTTCAAATCTTTCTAATGGCATTAAACTTCAAGAGAATATTTGGAAAATATGTAATTGAGGGCACCGTCACCAATGGTTGTGAGCAAGGTAAATATATATTTTTCATTCGATTTAACACTTACCTTCAGGTATCTGTAATTACCTCACAACGTAAAATTTGCAGAGCTTTAAATAAGGCCCAGGCGAAGTCGCTGTTAGTGGCAGGGGCGAAATTTAGACTGCTTTTCGCGTGGACAGCTATAGCTACTTAGTCTGCTGAGAATTAGTTCAACTAGCCGCTTGGACATTCTAACACTTGATGATTGAAGTATCAATCTTGTGTACAAAGAGGGTTTTCAGTTAAAGTAAATATTATCAGTTACGAATAATATTCGCGAGCAAAGCCGCGGGGGACTGCTAGTATATACAGGCTGATTCATAAGTTAGTTTAAAGCTTTCCATAGTGACGTAGATGACATCGAAACAATTCCTTTGATATATGACACTTGGAGTCGGAAAAGTCGAGAAATGCCCCAAAAATGGTTTACGAAATTGAAATCGAAGTCACACGCGCACCGCAGTCACGTGACGTTATGCAAGTTAATCAGTCCTGCTCTCACAAGAGAAGCGTAGCTCACGAATCTCGCATTCGTCTGTCTCCTCGGTTTTTTATCCGTATTTTTATTCGTTGCGAGGGGCAGGGTGAGGGAGTTTGAAACCTTCGATGCATTCGTTGTGCGCATCCGAGGTGTCGTGCTACGGACTTGGCGAGAGTGAAGACAGTCAATCTGCATCGCTTAGCTTCTGACTACATTCGCTAACGTAAAAAAAAACGGAGACAGTGCAGCTGCTTTGGAGCATTCGACCTGGCTCGCACGGTCACTGGGTTTTGCACGTTTCAAGTAATTTAGTGGTCTTCAGTTGGCAACACAAAGACATTAAAAGGTGTTCATTGATTGTTTGTCTAAAATGAAACAGTACACGAATGTCGAGTTTGCTGACATGCATCTCTGTTACGAAGCGAGGCGTATCTACGCCGAGCGGTTTCCTCTCCGTAGGCTACCATGCCATGTGACCTTTGCCAACGTCGATCGACGACCGCGAGAAACAGAGACGTTCAGTGTAAGTAAATAGT
Organism: Medauroidea extradentata; assembly: GCA_003012365.1. Lineage (NCBI taxonomy): Eukaryota > Metazoa > Arthropoda > Insecta > Phasmatodea > Phasmatidae > Medauroidea > Medauroidea extradentata. Next base: position 21,640 of record PNEQ01005849.1, read on the forward strand.
ACTGTGAACAACTTATGAGTTGTTATTTTGCTACTGTATACTTTGCCAATGGCAAACCAGAGATAGCGAGTGAAGACGATGCCTTTGTAAGTTTTGTTGATTGGCTGCATTTGAATTGTCAATGTCTGAACATAACAATGTTTGAAATGCTTGATTGTTACACCAAATTTGAACAGGAAATTTATCACTTCACATGTTTGTTATTGCTTATTGCATTGTTTTGGAACGTGCCGTAATGATGACGTTGTTAGTAGGATTGATGTTTACGCTAACATTACAGGCTAACGGCCATGGCCTACGTGGGCGTCCCCAAGCAGACGTAGCCATAGAAGAAGAGGCGTTGGCTCGAGTAGTTCAAAATCCTATAACAAGTACCCGTCGCGTCGCAATTCAACTGGGCGCTTCGCAAGCGACGGTATGGAGAGTTTGGAACCGAGCAGACAACAACAGCCTGATTTTCCATATGTCGTATTGTTTACTGATGAAGCCACGTTTAAACAGGATGGCATGTTTAACTCTAAAATCAACATTCATTGGTCTAATCAAAACCCCCCCTTTAATTCACGAACACGGGCATCGAAACAGGTTTAAGGTCAATTTATGGGCTGGCATTTCAGGGGGTCGAATTATCCTACATCTTATCCCAGAATTTAAATACACATAACTATGGAGTATTTTTGAGAGAGGTAATTAGAATGTTCCTTGAAGACGTCCCGCTTGAAGTGCGAGCTAACATGTGGTATCAACACGACGGCGCCCCAGCTCACACTGCAATACGTACGCGAAATTATCTAAATCAAGTATTTCCAAACAAGTGGATTGGCAGTTTTGGTACGATACCCTGGCCGACTAGATCCCCGGATTTTAATCCGCTGGACTACATTAATATTTTTAGGTACGATTAAAAGAATTGGTCTCCAGCACATCCGTTATGGACGAGGAAGACCTTATCGCCCGCATGGCTGCAGCAGTCTTGATGATGCAAACCGACGACTGCGTTCGTACAACCATACAGGAATAAATTATGAAACGATGCCAACCTTGCATTCAAGAAAATGGTGCGAACTTTGAACAGTTGTTGTCATAAAATATATCACACCTTCTTAAGGCAGGTATCATTTATCCAAGACCCGTTTAGCTTAACACAATTATTTCTCGTGTAGAGAACATCCTGTAACAATCTACAATGTGCAAACAAAATTACTTTTCTGTACTGTACAGGACTGGTTAACTTGGATAACATCACGAGGCTGCGGTGCGCGTGTGACAACGAATTCAATTTCGTAAACCATTTTTGTGACATTTTCCGACTTTTCTGACCCCACATGTCCTATATCAAAGGAAGTGTCTCGATATCATCTACGTCACTATGGAAAGCATTAAAATGACTTATGAATCACCCTGTACATATACACAGGTTGTCCAACAACGGCTGAATGATAAGTACACTATGCGAATCCTGGGTGAAATTGGAGACGAAAATGTAAGTATTTTGCCATACACAATGTGGCAACCCTGTATGTAGTTAGGAGTTAGTCCTCTCTTGCGCTCAACAGCTATCATACTACTACTACTGGGCGTGGGTTCGAGTCCCGGCCAGTTTAACTTTTTTATTGTTTTTCTAGTGTTAGTTTATGTTATAAGAATACCAGGGCACAAAGAAAATAGTTTGCACGGCAATGTATTACTGCTAATTAAGTGTTTTACTGGCCGTCATCGTACATTGACGTAGATTTTTCTGCAACATCACACTGAAAGCATGTTACACTTGTGAGAAGACAGCAGTAAGTGCACTGGTAGAACATTATTGTTTGTCACATTCCCGTTACCAATGTGGACTTTGTATTAATATCAAAATAAAGTGATACAATGCCCTTTTCAAATTTAATAAGCAGATAATTTTTTAAACCTCAAATGATAACTGATATGGGAAATCATTGCATACTGTGAAGTGAATCCACAAGTAAGCTAGATTTTATTTTGTTATAAACTTAAGCTACAAGTAAAATTTATTTGGAAAACCTCTATCACAAACGTTTCACCATAGACATTATCGTGAAATTACGCAACTAAGTAGCGTAAGTTACATGCTATTATTTAATAAAGAAGGCATAATCAACATTAAGAATAAATTAACCAGTTGTAGATGTTAGTCGAATACCAGAGCATTAAGTATTCTACAGAAATTTATCACAATTAAATTAATTGTTTGGTCAGCCCTTCATCGTCAACTGTAAGTCGTCTGAAGGCGTGTTACACTTGTGAGGAGAGCAGTAAGCTTGCCACATTCACAATTGGTGTCAACTAAAAGTGATAAAATTGACAGCTAAACCACGCGCATTTTTTGTATGTTAGTCAATAGACTTTATGACAAGAACAACATGTGATGAAAACCAAACACTGTACTTGTGCAGATACATAGTATTTAGCAATTCTAGAGCAACTGCTCGAAGTTGGCTCCATGAGCTGCAATACACATTAGTAGAGTAGTATAGTTCCTTCTGTTGCAGGAGCAGGGAGAAGGGATCCGGGATCTGTTCTGTATTTTATACTCTTCCTTGTTAGGCTGTTCATCCACCATCTTGATCAATGTCCGTTGTCTTAATACCAAGCTACCCTCATTGGCTCCACCCTCCATCTTGATCAATGTCCGTTGTCTTAATACCAAGCTACCCTTATTGGCTCCACCCTCCATCTTGATCAATGTCCGTTGTCTTAATACCAAGCTACCCTCATTGGCTCCACCCTCCATTTTGTTTTTTTAAATTAGTTTTATAGTTGTCCTCTAGGTAGGTCTACCAGTAGTTACCGATCGTCTCCTAGATGGCGTTGATTACAGATATTTCGGTGCTGAGTTTTTCCACCATGAGAGCTAGTAGCTATACCAATCGTCTTGGTTCCAGTGCCGTCTGCTAGATAGCATTAGTGTTGTTTGTACTACTGGTTTAGTCCGTCTCCATTTCCAAGTATCACCATTAAGAGCGCTTACCGCACCTAACCCAACCTAACTTAACATGACCTGTCCTTCTAACAAGTTACATTTCTAGCCTTGTTTCTGTTCTACCTTTAACCTAACACTTATTTTCCCTTGTATGTCTGTCTTGTATCATAGTACAGTGCTAGGAATTCTTCTAGTATGTTGCAATCTCGTAAGGCATTGAATATGTTACACTCGTGTAGGTCTTAGAATTTTTTTTCTGTAAGGTGTTTATAAGTAGTGTAGGGTAGTATTATTTTACCTCTAGTAATAAATGTCTTCTTCTAATTCTTGTAATACGTTATTCTTTCTTTGCTTTGTCTGGGCGTGGTAGAATTTATGTTATGGCTAGGCCATTTATTTAACATGTTTTTAATGCTGAACTCATAACTTAACCTGACCTAACCTGACCTCCTACCATGTTTCATATCTAACCTTGTCTCAGTTTTTTCTTTAACCTAATACTTTTTTACTTTGTTTGTATGACCAATATATATTTTTTTTAACCAGTTTTGTAAATTTAGTACTTTTATCATCTTTTAGCTTTTACACGTGCTCGGCTTCTTGTAATTTATATTTTTATCCTGTATCTGTTCTGTGAGTTCGTTTCTCATTTTTTTTGTTTTAATTTATTACCCATTTATGGTGTTAACTTCGTGTATGTAAGTTTAACCTTGAAATGCATGATAATATATTTTTTTATTACTTATGTGCAAAAGGAATGGTCAATTTGTTTTGGGCTCAACATTTTATATGTTATATTTCTGTCCTTTAAATATTTTTTCCTTTCGAATAAGTGTTTTACGTATGTTATCCTTTTTTTCTTTCTCTCACTCCCCGTCACCCACCCTGTCTCCCTCCCTCTCTCTTACTCTCTCCCTCCCTCTCTCTCTTATTCTCTCTCTTCCTCGTGTTCTCTTATTCTCTCGTGATATCTCCCTCTCTCTCTCCCTCTCCTTCCCTCTAGGATATTGCATGTTGGTTTTTCTGTATTAGACCTTAAATTATTGTTTTTTTGTTTTATTATATTTGGTTTGAGACATTTTATTCTGTGTTTATCTTTGGTATATGATTTCTAGTATAGCACAGTAACTTTTCGTACTTTGGTTTAAGTATTTTCTTGTCTGTAAGTAATTGTATAAGTTTTTTATTTAATGTTTTGTCTTTATCTAGATCTTGGATATACTGTTTACCTTAAACTTCCACTGTAACATTTTCCATTGTAACATTTTTTAGACCCTCCAATATTTTACTCTATAGAATATGTATGTGCATTTTTAACCAATTAAATGCGAATAGTTGTGTTTGGCCCGTTGTTTTTCAGTTATACGTTTTTATTTATAGCTACTACTACACACCGACCTTATGTTGGAATTGAAAAATATCAATACCATTGCATCAGAATCTTGAGTATTTTGTACCAGACAACATACATTATCGTAGCATTTTATCACCTAACCGTACACTAAATCTACTTTTTCCTGACACTTATAGTAATTAACTTTTATATTTAGTTGGGGGAAACATGTTTTCACAATAAAATACAATAAAATATGTTTTTTAAGAAATTTATTAAGTCAATTTATTATTTTGTATACATTTATATTCAATATCATTCTCGAGCTGTTGTGAGACATCATGTCTAAATGGTAACTGTACTCAGCAATGCGGTGGTGTTCCTTGTTTCGCAGTGTAGTCATGGAGAGTCTAGTCATTTCTGCAGTAGTCTTCTAGTAGCTGCTAGTAGTCTACCACACCTCTCTGCATTGCTGTCCTCCGGCAGTATGGGTGTTGCGTTTCAGCATATTGTGCAGGTTTTTCGGTATAGCCGAGATGCAGGAAACCGTGGGGAGAGAAAAAAGTTTAATCACATTAATAATGTTCAGTACATTTTGTTAGGAAATATTATGATAAAGTTACACACTTTAAGAGAAATAGTATAATGAACATGACTTACCTTCAGTTAGAGTATCCATGTGGTAGAGTGTTTACTCCATCTTCGCAGACACATCGCTTGTCGTCTAGCCAAATAAACGCCAGTTTGTTGCTACACTCGGAATATAGTTGCTTTTTTCGTGATCTTATACTATTTACAGTTACTCGCATAGCCTTCTCATGTTCAGAGCTCTGATGTAGTCCTGGAAGATAATTTTCTTTTTGATCACACATTTCTGAATTCCTTTAGCCTTTTTGCATACATTTTCGCAGCACCTGTAGGCATACATCTTCGCTCGCAGTCCTACAAACTCAGTCATAGGCACACTGTTACATTCGTAATTGAATTTACCTATAACCTTTTTGTCTTTAGGCGAGTAGCATGGATGGTTGACAGGATAGGATGATGTATCGAATTCATCATGGAAGTCAGAATCGGTGAACATGTCTTGATAAAAGTCACCCGTTCGTATCTCGTAGATGAAACTTTCGGTGTCCATGTAGGCTAACTGCAAGTCATCACCATACTTAGACTTCATTATATCATTGTGGAAATGATAAATATGTATATTTGACAAATCAAGTACAGCAAGGCCAGCATAGATGGGCTTATCGAACAAGATTGCTTCATGCTCAAGTTTCACAGGCGAAAAATTTTATGAGTAAATAATTCTGTTCATAAAAGCAGGTTTTGCAATTTGTTTCTTGAGTCGCTTTTCATTACACACAACACTCATTCTCTGTCTGTTGTGCTTGTTTTCCATGAGCTTCCCATAGACCGCGTTGTTAGCCAGCTTGAAAAAGTCCTTCTCAAACTCATTTTCTGCTGGTGCAAGTCTAGCCGTATTCAGCTGGATGTATGGCTCTAGCCAAGCACTTTGCTCAAACTCCAATACACGGTGAATTTTTTCAATCTTAAGTCCATGGCTAACGGATTGTTTGAGCGTAATATAGTGAACGATATAATTCTTCTTATCTGCCAACGTAGTCATAAGTTTCTTCTGTGATGATCTTGGGGGACATTCGTTTATCGGCAGAAATGGTCGATCTTTGTGATCCTTGCGTAGTTCAGGAGGATACGTTACATCACATTCAATGATGTATCCCACAGGAGAAGTGTCCGGCACACTCATGATGTCTAGGTCGGTACTGGACCACTTGAAATTTCTTATAGGTAGAAGCAGGCTCATAGCCCAACTATACAAGTTATTAGCATCCAGGTACGGTAGATTAGTTTCAGGCTGTGTAGGATTGTATTTCTCACCATCATACTTGTTGTTAGAAACACAGTGTCGCTTCACGCACTCGGCCACATTCCCTCGAATACCTCTCTCGAGATACAAGTACATGTCATAATCTGTCAGAAGTTCGAGCTTCACTGACGTTGCTTTCAGCATAGCATCGAATGCATATCCGTGCAAACTTACATAATGCACACAGTCCAGTCCGTATGTTTCTAGGCAGAGGCTGCGAAAGTTCTCAAATACATCTGCAAGTAGGAGAACATCCGTTTTCAAGTAAATGTCAGAGTAGTCCTTCAGAGTTTTGCAAGCGAATTTCTCCCACACAGCATGTGCATGTTCGTAGTCTGGACCACTAATGTACGTATCTGTCAATCGATTGTAGAACTTTTCCTTTGGCGGTAACCCTGTCTCTTCTTATCTTCCGATACTGTCAATGTAGTCATAGGGAAACACCCCCTTCCTTCTTACTAGTTCAAATTTATCAGTACTGAAGAATTTCACAGTATTGCAGAATTTTGTGGCAGGCAGATTTTGTGCTAATGTCGCCAGGCTGCTAGCCATGAAACGAAAGATGTCGATAAATAGTATGGTGAATTTGTCACTGAGTAATTTTCCAAATGTAATCATTTTTTCTTCATTGTGTGGGATGATGGTAATATCTTTGCTGTCATATGCCAGTTCTCTGAATATAAAGTATTCATCATATGCTAGGTTGTGAAAAAATACAGGAAGTTTCTTCGGACGTCTTCTGAGCAAGTTACATTGGTTACAGGCCGCACCAATGTACTTTCCACTAAAGTGACAGTGATCGCGCACCTTCACATTGCTTTTACTGAAGCTCCCAGTACAGTGACGACATATGTTGGCCAGGAGATATGCCGCATTTTGTGATGACGTTAGTGGTACCATCTTTAATGAAGTATCATAGATCATCTTCACATTTCTACCTATCTCAACGATTGTTTCAACAAAAATCTTAGGTGCGTCTGGTCCTGTGTAGATTATAGGTTCTTGAGGCCGTTGCGTCATCAATGGTGATGGTATGACATCATTGTCAATTTGCAAAAAAATACAGAAGCTATATGCTTCATGCTTTTGGTATGCCATGGTAAAGGCCGTCTCAGGATCAGTTTGACAAGCCTGGACTGGTATCAGTGCAGCTTCAAAATCAGTGTACACAACAATCGGCAGTTTAGTCTTGTGTTGTATAATCTTGAAACATAGCACTGGAGGCCTGCCATCAGGCCCTAGCTGTGGCATATCAGCACGAAGTGGTGCAATGCTCGTGCAATATTTCCTGTGTTCAGTCAGACATTGCTCACCATCCAGTTCAGATACTCATAGTTGATCGTCAAAGTGTACCAGGCATCTCTTGCAGGTGTAGACTTTACCACGATGTGCTGTCTTTTGAGAACGGACGAGTCGAGAGAAATTTGAAATGTAACAGTAGTGGTTTTATCTTCATCTGTCAAAAGCAGTAAGTCGATATGATCGACTTTTTCTTCGTCTGTTACTCTGAAAGGGAATACCTTTTCTGACTTCTCGTCCAGGCAATAAACGTTGATTGATGTCTCAGGATTCTTATTTTCAAAAATGCTGATCTCTCTTACTGGTGTCGGGAAAGTAATGCCTGTAAAGTCGTACCTAGCTTGAGCATGATAATTTCGCTCGTTCACTCTTTCAGGGTTACTTCCTTCGATGAACTTTGCTAACACGGCCCATTTAAAACATTCATTGTCATTATTTCTAGGATTGATGACGGCTCTTTTCGTCTTTATGGAATCTGGCAAGTCGATCCATGACGATGCTCTCAGTGGGTCGAGTTTGTAAACTCGTAGCTGAAGACAGTTGACAGAGACGAGCGTCCAACCGGACCCCTTCTCAGAATATTCACACTCTTCAGTACATTGTTTCAAAATACTTTGTAACACTGCATTTTCAATACCGTCAGCATTATAGACTGGCAAATTTTTTGTCTTGAATGCTCTTCTGTCTGTTCCCTCGACGAATGGCGCTGGCTTAGCATAATCACATTCCAGTACAATGTTAAATTTAAGGGCTCCGTAGTTTTCCATCTAATTTTTCAACTGACCTACTATATTTACATACTTATCGTTCAAGTATTCACTTATATCCTGGGCTGTGTCATCATTCTCCACCATATACGTCATCACATTCCCACGGAATTCAGTTTCTGCCTCGACGAAACCGAACTCTGTTGCCAAACCAGACCCTACTACTATATAAGGGCGGGTTGATGGCGTCCTGGAGCAGGATTGCCTAGCATATTCCGGTGGTTGCACACATAGCTTTTTCTGTGCTGGTCGTGCTACTTTACTCTTGCAAATCTTCAAGTGCATTGCTAAATTGTCACGACGAGCGAAACAGACACTACAGTAGTTGCATTTAAGCAGATTTCGTTCCATGTTGCGCTCACAACCTGATTCATGTCGACGAGCATTACGAAATTCGGTGAACTGCTTTTTGCAATACTTACAACAGTTGGTCACTTCTCTCTTGATGTTGTTATTACAGGTACGTAAGTGCTCAATCAAC
>PNEQ01005850.1:0-30350 GCA_003012365.1 Medauroidea extradentata
GGACGCCATAAGGCAACATCGTTATCGTATCGTGTAAACCGACCTGCATAGCCCTCTCTCGCGAGCGACCCGAGCGACGTGTCCAGGCAAACGCACGACAGTACACTGATCCCCTCCACTCCACCCCACTCCAAACCACGTGACTGCTGCCTGACCTTGGGGTCTGCGCAGGTCGAAAAGAAACTTGCCGTATTATAGCAACACAGAATACAAAATTGGACAACTACGACGAGATGGACTAGATGTCTTCTTTATACTTCGCATGATTTTCTTCATTTGGTAAACAACCAAACCAGTAACTAAAGTGAAGGTTGTAAGTGTTCATTGTACATCAATTACGAAAAAAAATTTTGTCATAACACATTCATTTGTACTTGCAAGGTGGTTCTAGTTCATTTTATTGATAATATTTCCCTCCCCTTTCTTGAGATATGTTCTTTGCCATGGACGAGCCACCATGTATCCTTTCCTGATTATTGAACCTCAATTTTTTTTTCGAGACACTTATTACATCCCTAGGATGTCTGGCATACACATCCCTGGGACATCCCTAGGAGCTCCCTGGGATCTGTAATAATCACATCCCTGGGACATCCCTAGGAGCTCCCTGGGATCTGTAATAAACACATCCCCAAGACATCCTCAGGAGCTCTCTGGGATCTGCATTATATGCATCCCCAAGACATCCCTAGGAGCTCCCTGGGACCTGTATTAAACACATCTCTGGGACATCCCTAGGAGCTCCCTGGGACCAGTATTAAACACATCCCTGGGACATCCATAGGAGCTCCCAGGGACCTGTATTAAATGCATCCCTGGGACATCCTCAGCAGCTCCTTCCAGAAGCAAAAGTAAAAGTTTAGTATTCAACACGAAAGAAAACAAATGTATTTGTTTTGGTGATATGTAAACTTAGTATTTAACACACAGTCAAATACGCATAATTTTTTTTCCTAACCTACCCTAACTACTAAGTTATGTGTGAGGCCCGGGGAAGGAGCGGGACTAAGTGCGTCTCAGGGCTGAGCCCCATACACCTACTAGGGGGAAGTATCATGCAGAGGAGGCATGCATCGCGGCAGAGAGGGATTGGGCAGACATGACCGCAATTGGGGCCATGTCTACTTCCCTAAGTGTACCTATAGCTAAGACATAATCTAAGAAGAGAGAGGGAAAAACCGGCATAGTACCGTAAAAACCCTCTCGACAGAATAGGAGTGTAACCACTCAGCATTAACATGCATTAAAAATAAAAATGGCACTGGAAAAGTAGGAAGGTCCAGGTTGTAAATAGATTTGTGAAGTAAGAGTGGGGCAGGGGGGCGGGAACTTTGATTCTTTATTTATTTATTTCCTTTTCTTTATTTTTGGGAGGGCGCTGGTTTTTAACCAGTGCACTGTGTGTTAGCACAATGCACTAGTGGAGGACGAGGTTTTAAGGCGCCTCGTCCTCCCGTATCCCCAGTAGATACCTGAAACATACTTAAAATACACAAATTAATACACTTTACTAACTCATAGGCAAGCCTGGTGAGCTAGCATTAAATTAAAATAACTAGATGACTAAAATAATACGTTTAAATAACTTAAATATTACGTTTTTAGGACTCGTGCTTAGCACAGAAATATCTGTGCAATCAGGAGCCCTCTGATTGGCTGTTTATGATTCTGCTGACCAATCACAGCTTCAGCCAATCACGGGCCTCCGCCATTCCGGACCGACAGAAAACACCTCAGCTAACTTACAGCTAGCAATTTCTATAATTTAAATGTGTTAATTTGTTAGTGTATGATATAATAATAATTACCTATTTAAATAAAATATAGCAATGTAATTTCAACAGAGGCGCTGCTACGTGAGCCATAGGCTGTACAGTGTATATTATGCCATGTGCTGTGAAATACATAGTGCTTCGCAGTGTTGTTTTCGTGGAGAAAATCTTGAAATCTTGAGAAATATTACGTTTTGCCCCAGGTTTCCCTTGTAAGTGTAACTTGTAATTGTTTTGTGTATTTGCATACTCAGGCCGGTACTGGGGCTGAAGGCTTCCAGAAGAGCCCAAGCAGCATGACAGGTGGTGATGTCAGCTCTCATCAGCACAGGCAGAAAGCTCCTAAAGAGGGCCGTGCCAAACCTGGCCTAGACAGGAGGTGTGTGGGTGACTTAAAATTAGTACCTGCTTGAAAATAGCGTACCTAATTTAATGGGGGCTACTATTAACTAAATTACCAGCTAATTTATTACTATTAGCTGCGCAGGCGCTAGGGCGAGTCGCGAGACAGTGTATTTCTTGTTCCGGACCTCGCGAGAGTTTAGAAATCCGCGAGTAGCCGGAGTCCCAGCCAATCACAGAGCCCTCAAATACGCATAATTGTTAATGTAGCCTTTTAAATCTTTTGAATAAACAATTCGTCTGTAATAATATTTTTTTAATGCTTCAACTTCCAAAAGTCTACTAGTGATAATAAAGTTTGTGTGTCGAAATTAATTAATTTACCAATTTCTTAAGACATATATAAATGTTATGAATTACCTACTAAATTAATTGCAACAAACCTCATGTATATTTAAATAATATCGTGAGCTATCTAGTGGTCATATTAGGAACTTACCTAGAAATCCAATACGTCCGTGGGAGCTCCTGCTCGGATATCCCAGGGAGCTCTTGCTCGGACATCCCAGGGAGATCCTGCTCGGACATCCCAGGGAGCTCCTGCTCGGACATCTCAGGGAGCTCCTGCTCGGACATCCCAGGGAACTCCTCCTCGGGCATCCCAGGGAGCTCCTCCTCGGACATCCCAGGGAGTTCCTCAGAGGAGCTCCGTGGGAGCTCCCTGTAAGGACATCCCTGGGAGCTCCCTAGATGAGGCTTTTAGGATGACCCAAATTCGTCTTCCAAGGAGCTTCCTGGGATGTGATGTACTTTACTAGGAGGTACTTGGGACGTCCTCGGGACATGGTTTTTCGGAGCTCTCGGACATCCGAAATATCCATCCCTAGGACATCCCGAGGATCGCATGTACCCAGATATCCTCAAAGGATGTCCCTAGTACATCCTGGGGACTTGCTGTGCTGGTAGGGATGTTGGGTAAAATTTAAATATTTGGAAACATTACAAAACTTGATCGTGGTGGTGCAAAGTAACAAATTAGACTTGCAGTCAGTACGACACGAGTTCAGTCTCCAGTCTGACCATCCTGGTTTCTGCTTTTCATAGTTTCCTGAGATCACACCAAGCAAATGCTGGGCCAAGTGAAGTGGTGCAACAATAACACACAGAAATCACATTTGGGACTATCTGGGTTTTATCCCTTGTTCTTTGGCCTATGTCCACATCACTCCAGACAAATTCTGGGATGGTTCCTTAACAAAGGCCAAGGCCGATACCTCTCCTAGTCTCAGTTATGTTTGTAAGCTTTGTGGTGTACAACCTGTAATAACCTCACTGGCAGTGAGATGTATAAAGCCTATAAAAATGCCAAAAGGACGATTACTTATCAAAATGCTGTGGCCATTCTCTTCTCCATTTCCTATTATAATGATTTCCTCTTTCAAGACCTTGTCGCTGTTCGGGGAAGCATTCAAAACATTAAAGATATTTAAAAATCACTTAGGTTGCATTCTTTATTTACATGTCTGAGTACTCTAATACTGTATAGATGAAAAATGTAGGCCTTTAGTAGTGAAAAAAAGTGCAGTATCAAACACTTAACCAAAGTTAATGTAAAAATGGTATCTACTCAGCTAAACAACTCTTTCAGTAATGTAAACATTATTTTTTGCTGCTAGCTACCTTTGATTACATGCAGTGGTAGAATTTTTAGGTTAAGAATATTATCTCCACTCTTCCTATCACAAACAGATATTTCCTTTCTTTGTGGCTTCAGGAACACATGCAGGATCTTTATCCGAATCTTAACCCATCTCACTTTCATAGTACTTGAGAGGCACACTTTTGTCTAGGAGTCTATTTTTTGCCTTTTTTTTTTATCATAGACCATAATTTACACGCAGGAAATTCCTTATCATCAACAATGCTAACCTCTGCAACCCATTGATAATTTTTTGAATTACTTGCATCCATACATTTCACTGGCACTTACCATTGTTTACAATATGTAACTCAATTTCAGGCAGAATGTCACCATGGGTTACACCCAAACCCTTCATATATTGCCAGACCTGTATATCATGTTATATGTTGGTTTGTCATAGCATAGGACATATTTCTTTGTAAATCAGGAGAAAAGGTGTAATTGAGTCTATACAACACAACTACTACCTACTGATCCATTTTTTAATGTATTCACATAATTACAGTAACCTCCTATAAAGATAATTTCTAATAAATTTACCTCTGATTCCTGTGTTTTCCCATTTGTTTAGCAGGATAAGATGATCAACCCTACCTAAAAAATTTTAAGTCCATGAAGAAGCCCATAGTAATGTTTTTTAAGGGCCTCTTCAAGTTGAAAATAGCTATCTACTGCATGTCCAGCGTAGGCTATTTTAATAAAGTAATTATTCCCCAACATAAATACATATAACATTGGGCATATATTTAAAATTACAGTCCTTTCTAACTCGCAAGTCATAAATTCTTTAATTTAATGTACAAGGATGATACACTGGTACAGCTGGTTTGAATACAGGTGAAGCTTTTATCTTAACCATTATTTATGAACACGAAAGCAATATGGCATTAGCACACAACAAGCAAGTTCCACCATCTGTAAAGAATAAAGTGTTAACGAATTTTAAATGCGGTATTTGTAAGAAATATGTTAAAAATGGGGTTCTTTGTGACAGTTGTGACAGCTGGTATCATTTTATCAAATGTAGTGACATTGAAGAAGATTAAATCCCGTCCAATGAATAGAAGTGCAATTTGTGTTTAACCCTTATCCGGAGACATGGGTATGACCCAAAATTTGTTATTTTGTTTTTAAATTCACAATTATTATTTTACTATAAATGTTATTGTTCTGTGACTTTAACAAGCTAATACATTTAAATTAAGTAGATATAAGTGATAAATTACCCACTAAAATTTAAACATAAATTTTAAAATTCATGTTTGAAAAAAAGAAAGATGTAATTTCGTCAGTTTGCAAATTGTACTTGAAAAGGTAAACTTTCGAAGGAAATATTACTTGCATTTTTAATGGGGCGTCACATAGATGTATTTGGAAAAACAAAACCAAATAAAATTCTATGATAATAAGCCTTTTTCATAAAATCTGCAATGCATAAAGTGTGAGAACAAAATTAAATCATTTTCATGTTTATAACATTCTCAGTTCCTTGTGGTACATTTATTTTTTAAATATAAAATATACTTATGAAATAGTTCCAGATACAACTGCAAAACAAAGTTAAAATCGAGAATATTTTTTTTATGGAAATGAGTTGTACATTGTTTGGAGAAAAAATATTGTATTTGTTTGAAAAAAATTGAAATTCTTTTATATTTTGATTGCTGAACAATATTCGTGTCTCAGCCAAAATAAACTAACAACGTATTAAAACGCATACATAAAAATTTATATAATTTAACATAATGCACTTGCACATTACTATAGAACTATTTAAATTTTTGACTTGGATTGTTTGTTGTGAAATATGTTGCAATATATTATGTTACTACCCTTCATAACAGATAATTTACAGCATTCCTTACCAATATTAAAAAGGTATTAAATCTATTGTGTACACAAAAAAACATTATAAAAATGTTTAGAAAACAATGTTGTATTTTCGTGGAGTCACTCTGTATTGCAATATTCGCAAATAGTTGCTCTGCAATCATCACACATTGCTCTTTCACAAACACAGCAAACATTTTGTTATTTTCTTATCTCTGCTGCGAGGACACAGAGCATATCGTCTTCTTTTACCATCATTCTTTTCAGGAGATGCTGGTTCAATTTCTATCTTCAAAATTCTCCCAATGGATAATCGTAGTTCTCTGGGCAGCCTGTCATTTTTCATTCTTCTGTCCATGTGTTCATGAACAAGTTCTCTTGCAAGTTACTTTAAAAATGTAGATCTTGGTATTGTAGTGTCTAAACTATTTGCACGTCACCGTCAGACTGCCTGACATGGTCCTTATCGAGATGGTATCAAGCGAGTCGAGGCAACCGCACCTTGGCTCGTTTCGCGCCGTCACCCAATGGTTGCATAAGGCGCCTCTTCACGAATCGGACACCGCAGACAGTAGCAACTGACACCGGATGCTGTGGAGAGGTAGCTGACACCAGCAACAGGAAACTGGTGCACCCACTGATCCAGACAGTCCGAAGAGTCTCGGCACAGAATCCACTGCCAACAGACAAAGTCGTACGAATCTCAAAGCCTGGTGTCGGGATGCCGCCTGCCGATGTGGCCCAAACCTACCCCGTGGTGCTGCACCAGGGATGACGTTGATGGGACCGCCTGCTCTCCACCGGCCCCAAGGGAGGAACAACTGCGATTCTGCCCAGTTGCCACTGGGTAGGAACAGCCAGCTCTCACCTCCTTGCCTGTTACAGGCTTTCAGAAGGTACGACCCAGGTGTTCAACCGATGCAGGTGCTGCGAGAGACAGAAGACTGGGCGCACACATTGTCGCTCCCAACTGCGGCCGCCCTGAAACCCACTCCATGGCCGCCTCTGCAGCCACACTCGGGCGACACAGACCCGGAGGATCACTGACGGGACAAGGAGGGCCCAACAAACCTCCGCCGATCAGCGCACCTTAAGGCGTGGGTTTCACATATGGTGCCCCACACAAAGTAGTTCACATACAAAAACACTTATTAGTACAGGTACAAATTTACACAAGACAAAATTGACACTGAAAAAAAAGTAAAATCTTAACAAAACATTATTAGTTTTCCGAAATGCCTTACGTTGGATTTTCATTTCCTGTTACATCGTGTTCATGCAGAAGGATACAAAGACATAGGATAACTGATGCAACACTGATGTAATTAGACAATGGTGATTAAAATATTAAAGACAAAATATTAAAAATATTTTTAAAAACATTTAGACAATAGTATGACAATTGAAAAACATAGCAATTAAAGAGTAAATCTAAAGAAGCATATTTGAAAGGTAATATTTATGATTAACAACACACACTGAGTATAGGCCATACTAAATGGGTACAGTGTTGCAGATAGACTAGTGGGAGGGTGTGCTAGGCACATGTCAAGTGGCCCCTCGTTGTGAAGGCCGCCTGCACACTGTGCGAAGTTATAAATGCAAACACCAAACAGCTGGTAATGTTGATACTGGTATGTTGCTGCTGCAGCAGGGGAAATGGAGTGACCGTTGAGCGAATGTGGTTGCCATGGAGACCGCTGAGAGCAGACGAAGCGAAGTCACGCAGCATTGTTTTCAAAAAGACGTGAAGTGGAAATTACTTGTAACACAGCCCTCTGGTAGTTATATTATGTGGCAAAAATAGACATAAAAACTGGTGTACATATTTAAAATTCAGTAATACAGAAACGTCACAATCTGCAGTGGTTTGTCAGAAGTACTAATGCCGAGGGGAGAAGTAGTGGTGCAGGACTGATAATCATTTTGAGCTCATCGCAGGCAGTGGACGAACCCTGGCATTATGGAGCTGGATGAGTGATGCTTGCACAACTCGTTGTATGTGCTGACGAGCCGCCACTCGCCACGATCTCCAAGCAGAGGTCGAAGTGCTGAGTCATTCTGATGCAAGTCAAAGCGTCCCAGGGAAACAAGTGACCATTGGGTGCCAGACGGACGTTTGAACTGGCTGGTGATGGCCGAATCTCTCGAAGTGAGCCAGGTAGAATGCCAGGTGATGGGAGACCAGAGCCCGCCGATTTGCTCCCAGGAGTCCTGACTGCGACTGAGAGGGGGAATGCGATCCACCGATTAGTTCCTCTGGTGTGTGCTCAGACCTAGTTCTGTAGAGTGGTTCGTTGTGCGAAAACACCATGTCCCGGTGAATGTTCTGGTTGAACAGATGCAACATTTCGGTGTGACCATCGAATGATGCATGGACGAGAGAGATATATCCACATCGCTGCACAGGTTCTGAATGGTGGGGCAGCACTTGCTTATTGTATCACTGAGAAATTAAAGTTAGTTAGGTTGGCTCTATTGATGAATAATAAAGTTGGCACTGTTTGCAAAAATATGTGGGGCGGACTAGCACAAATCGTGTCGTAAATAATGTTATATTAAGGATCACTGGCACAACGCTGATGCATGAAGAATGACAAATGACACTTGAGTAATGCTGAGGCGTTATGAGTTATGATTGCACTCGGCAAGGCGAAGACGAAGCTTGACAAAATACACTCGACAGAAGCGAGGAAAAAGCTTGGAGACAAATACACTTGTTACGCTTAATCTAGAGGATTTACTAACAGTTAAGATGAAAATGATGATTTACGCGTAGCACTGCTACTAGCAGGCGTTTACATATGCATGACAGGCTGCACGATCCAAGCTGTTGAGAGTGTAGGTGCACACAGAAGTATTATTGCACGTCGCGATGCTGGTAGTGGTGGGCATATGCATGGTGCGCCGATGTACTGACGAACTGTTGTGTGATTGTGGCCACCTGGCGAATCCGAGGGACCATCATCGCATCGTGGGGCTACACAGGACCCTAGTGCAGATGCTGCAGGTGAAGTGTCCTTCAGACATCTCGTTGGTCACTGGTTAGGACAATGCTGGAATATGCTACTGCAGTATGGGACACACACATGGAAGTTGTGGTGAGGGAAATTGAGAGGGTGCAGAGAAGGGCGGCCAAATTGGTGAAGGTTAGGTGGAGATAAAATTGGGAAGTCAGAGAGGAGAAGCTAATTTTAGCCTATTTCTGATGCTGAAGGGAATGGGGTGGCCCTTTCTAAAGGACATGTGCAGGGTTGAGATACCAGTCTGACTGTTTAGGGTATCAAATGAGGATGGAGGAGGGTGGGATAAGTTGAAGGTAAAGCTGGCTGACTGTATAGAAGGGACAACAGTGTGAAGGTCTAAAATGTGTGGACTAGGACGGAGAGTGGGACACAGTCCATGCTGAAGTGAACAGTGAGGGAGTGGATTCTTTGTAGTATAATCTGATGACAGAGAAGAATTCTGGATGGTTCAGGAGAGCATTAATACTGAATTTGTTACATAGGTAATTCTACTGTGTGTCAATATTTTAAAGTATGTATTTTTTTACCTAAGTAATAACAAGTTCAGTGTGGTGGACGGTGATAGTGGAATTACTCTACTTACTTAGATAGTTACAAGAACCTTGAAATTTAGAAATGCTGTTGATAACATATCAGCATAATTAAGATATATATTTTAGCATATGCTTTTAGAACATTTAGAAAGAATACAAGTAGTATATAATAGTTCCTTTTGGTACAGGAGTCGGAGTAAGGATTTTTGCCGAGTGAGGATTTGACCGCCATGTTGGATGACCTTGACCTTTAACTTTGACCTTGCCATCAAGGTCAATGAGAGTAAAATTACTAAAATTTTCCAAAATTTTGAAAATACCTAAATTTTATAAAAAATTCTCTAAAATTTAAAAAAAATTAAAAATTTTCAAAAAATTCCAAAAAAATCCCAAAAAATTACCTCAATCTTGTTTCCAGATATGTCATGTTTCCGGAAATTATATTGTAGCTGGACGCCATTTTGGGTTTTCGTACGAGTATTCCAAAAATTGTTCCATTTCACATATTTCATAAATAAAATTTTAATAAAATCCTTTTATATTACCAATTTCTAATAAAAAACTATTTAATATTAAACTTTTACATATAAAAATTATTTAATTAAATTGACTACTAACACATCTTAACCGGACGAGCTCCATCGAAACACTGACACCCCCCACCACTTTTACATGAATATATTAATTTATAACCCTCCCCCTTCCATTTACTTTCCTATATTTTAATAGTCTGTCAGTCATGTGATGAATTCCCCCCTTCCATTACTTTCCCCTCTCACTGACACTCGTATTATAACCCGTTCAAACTACTACGACCCCTCTACCACATTCCCAACTCTCTCCCTCCCCTTTACTGAAATTTCTAAAAACATTATTTTTCCCCTTCTGCTTTATATGCGATTTCCCCCACCACCATTTCCACTAGCCAATAGGAACATCTTTCACCCCTTTCCTCCTTGCATAATGGTTTAATAAAAAGCTATGCAGTGCGCTGGAGCACTCAGTATGTTTTTCTCCAGTATCAACTTCTCTCTACTTATGAAATATTTGCATGCTGTTTAGCCAGACAAAAAATATTATCTGCTATAGTGGCATACATAAGTTATATATCTTTAACACTGCTAGACAGAGAGAACGAACGACCGTACTTGCCCAAAAAATTTCTTCTTGTCTATGCACCACATGAGGTACCATCAGTGTACAAGTTCCTGCTGGGTCATCTAAAATAAGACAAGGACATTCTCGACTGTTTTCCATGCAAAGAGTGCTTCCAGGGCGCTACTTCGCTTCCGGACATGCCACATCGCAGGAGTTGGTGCGAGGTGCTGCGACACTCGTCAATGACCAGCACTTCATCCACTACAGTCCACATCATGTCCAGTGACAGCAGTACTCCAAAGAAGCCTACCTGCGAGACCAAGTAGTGTCGTTTTTCAAAAGTAAATTACACACAGTAACATGTACTGTAAAGTCCGAGACTTTCTTTCGCAAGACACATTCACCATCAAGCAGGTGTCAATATCAGACAGCGACGATGAAATGACGACAAAAGATTTCACTTTTGAACCACCCTGCCCCTGGGATCATCTGAGCCATACCACGCAACAATCGTACCGACTGCAAACTTACCAGAAACATGGACTCAAGTGGGATTCCAGCAACATTCTATTCACCCAAATACCCAATGTCTTGGGTTACATCTCAAATAAAGATTGCCCAGTGTTTGTCACTGGAAATGGACAAAAGCTTGTGTAACATAGTGTGTTCTCGAACAGCATTAAAATTATCGATGTGCATGAGAAGTTTACGTGCCCTACATTCCGGAAACTCATTGAAATGTACACTGGATAAACTTTACAACTGCGATAAAAATAAATTTTATGCACAGTGTAACTCGAAAGCCATGAGACTTTGTTTTATGATATCCCATGGTACGTGTAATAATTCATGATGAACGAGACAGACTTTGCTGGACAAAAGTTAATACTGAATGTAATATTACAAGTGTCGATGTATTGTATTGTAAATAAATAGTATTCGAAAAATAATTTGTTCTATGTTTACCTTTTCATACGAAAGAGTCAAGTAATAAAACCCATAACCAGGACATCAAAATATTATAAGTGGTTTAAAAACAAAATCTAGCTAATGTTTACCATGCATACTTAAGCTCTCAACAGAGGTTCATACGTAATAGATAGCCACTCACCACCAAATTAAAAAAGGTTCACAGTTCAGTAAATAAATAAATAAGTAAATATATATATTATATATGTATACATATATATATATATTCATTCCCCCCAAAAAGTATGTTCCGTCACAGGATGGAGAAAACAATATCGCATAGAATGACTACACATCATATGTGTGTTAGTGTACAAGTAAAACATGTATAAAAATTATTTTCGTTGTAGACTGGGGGATTTAAAATCATATACGTAGCTAGCTAACGGTCGGCGCGAGAGAGATGTAGTAGCTGTTATCTGGAACCCTACACCTCTGCCCGGCAAGGAATCTGGGAGCGGGTACAGAAGGTGAAGCAGGACGAGATGCTTGAGACACATGCTAACCTCCAGCGTCTATCTCGCCAACAATTCAACATGGTCAGTATAAAAACTTATTACTTTGTGTCTTTACAGTTCTATATTTTACAAACGCTTGCTTCGAATTGAAAATTTCAAACACTGTTGAATTTTTTTTTTTTTTTTTTAATTCTGAACAAGTAGCATGTATTTTTTTTCACTGTGTTTATGGAGGCTTATACTAATAAGGTCATGGGGAAAAAATTGTGTTTATGCTGTGTAAAAAAATAAACATTCATTTATTTGCAAAAAATAAAATGGTACATACAAGTAAAACACTTATTTGAAAATATATTTTTCTTTGAGCCAACAATGTTCTCGATCACTATGTCCAACCCAACATACGTACACTTGACCTTTACGTCGTTTCAGTATATTCTCGAACATAAACACATCATAGAACTTCGTACACTGTATCTATTCTGTACAGAAACCTCCAATAGTAGGCTCACCATGTATATCTTCTAAATAATACATGCGCAGGTACGAATGTCGTATACGCACAATCCTGTATAGTTCAGCCGACCATTTGTGACGGTAGGCCTTATGAAACACTCCACATTGCTTTGAGATTCGAACCTCATCTCCAATAGATACTTTAGGCTTGCGATGTTCCTTCTTCTTCCCGTCTGAGTATACAGGACGAAGCAAGGCACCATTCTTAACATCTTTAGGCTTTATGTACGTTGTGGAGTGAACCATACTGTTATATTCACGAACAAGTTTCATTAGTAACTCCACCCATTTGTAGTTTCCATTAGCTGTGAAATGCTTCCAATGTATAGTTTTAAGAGTTCTATGAAAACGTTCAACGACGCTTGCTTTGAATCCCGATTAAGACGAATAGTAATTTATATTATAATTTTTCATCAATGTTCGGAAACTCCACGTTAAAATATTTCCGTCCATCATCTGTATGAATGTTAATCGGAATTTGTCCGATGGCGAGAAAACTCGCCATACCTTTTGGAACTTCGCCTGCTGTCTTGATTTTTAGTGGTATAGCCCTGGCATACTTTGAAAATATGTTGATGACAGTCAAAATGTATCGATTACCTTTACTCTCACGAGAAAAATCTTGCATTTCTATTAGGTCTAACTGAAATGTATCGTCCAGTCCTTTCATTAAGTATTTTCTTCTAGGATAGTTTTTCTAGCTGATTTATGAAGTTCGCTGGATACAGCATAGTTGGTAATTTTGCTATTTAGCCAGCCTTTGCCAATTCCTCAATTATGGAAATTATCTCGTTGGTGTGTGATCGGTTGCCTGCTGCTTGCAAAGCCAGGAGAATTCTCAACCTATTAGCCTACTTGTTCGGATCGTCCCAAAAAATTTAGTCGATTTTATTTCGTGACATATGTTTCTGAGTTAAACCTCTACCAACGGACGTGATTAACTTAGGAAATAGTCCAGCTGTAATGGAGAATTTTTGTGCGATTTATCTTTAACACCTCGTGTTTCAGGACTATCATTGGCATAATGTGCATGGCTGTACCACAGCAACAGACGATACCTGTGCAGATCTAATTCGGTATAATGTCCTCGTCGTCTGCGAAACAAAAGTTCACACAATCCCTTGGTGATATTTAAATGTATGATTACCGAGTTGTAGTATATCTCCAGCTAAAAACTTTACAACTTTATTTCCGAGAAACCATTTAGCATCGCGATTCTGCAGACTGTTTAATGGGTCACTGTTCCGGTCAGAAAACGAAGCGATGTAGTGGTTAAGAATAGAGATGGGTTTAGGCCCCTCTTCGTGCATTGTTTTGGCACTCGCTTGTGCAACAGTTCAATCAAAGGCCTATCTTCTTCGTCCGAATGATCGTCTCGGTCAGGTGTTAATTTTATATTAATGATTTTGTGAGTACTTCTTCCTCTGAAAAAAAAAAACATTTATTTGTGATTTGCAGAAATAGCATTCTCAATTTTATCGAATCGGTCAGAACACATATTCTATATCTTGTTGCTATGTCTCACAAGGTCTGTTTACGTAGCCAGTTTCGAAATAAGCGTGTTTTGCAAGGACCTGCTTCAACTTATCTTTTTGCATTATAAACATTAATAAATATCTCATAGTCTAGCTTCTGCAACCTCTACATGTTGGTCGATAGCAATCAGGTCTTCCAGCAGTTTATTCTTAACACTCTCAATATTTTTTCCAATGAGCGACAAGTCTCTGCGAATACTAGTGATATGTGTTTCCGTCATCACATTTTCAGAACCTTTACCACTTCCAAACTTGGAAACAGTACAGTGACTCATGGTCGGGCACATACGAAAAACTGATCGAAACCTCTTCTATACCATGCCTTATGTAGGTCGCAGTATTTCACGTACACTAGAAATCCAAACTTATCTTTCCGGCATAAAGAACACATGTCTTTGAATTCGGCAAATGACATGTCTGTGTTAACATGATCGTCATACACATGACACAAATTTAGGTCATCTAAACAAAACAACAACAAATTCAGGTCATCTAAACAAAACAACAACAAATTCAGGTCATCTAAACAAAACAACAACAAATTCGCATTATCATGTAACAATTGTTTGGGTATGCGTGAATACATCTGACACAAATAGAAGCAGTCAACACGTACATGGCATCCCATGCCAAAGTACTCTTTATTCCAAGTCGGTTTCTTGCAAGCAATATCGTCAGATACAAAAACAGATTTTGGCTTAGCCTTGCTCAGTGATACAACTTGGTCATTGTCACTACATGTAAAATACAAGCCAGTGGTTGGTATGTTGGTTGCTGGAGCGATTTCGAGAATAGGTAAACATTTTCAAAACGAAGTCTGTTCAGTTCTTTGAGTAAACTAAGAAGTACACATGTTTTGCCCACCCCACTTGGCCCTGATATAATCTATACCATGATGTGCTTCATAGGTTGTTTCATTAGCTTCTGTTACATGCACAGGAAGAGTAACTTTCTGTTTGATTATCTCCATGTTACTGAATCAAAAATGTATAAAAGACGGTTATTTATACATTTGTAGCTCAGTTTACTCCTATATCTCTTAGAGTAAAGACAGAAAATTCAGGTCACTGTATAGTCGACTCCCTTATCAATAGTCTACCAGTTGAGCTACATATTCCCAGATACAAGTTTTGTGGGCCAGGAACAAAGTTGAAGAATAGGTTAGCACATGGTGACAGTGGTATAAGCACACTTGATGAAGCTTGCGAATGGCACGATGTAGCCTACGACCAACACAAAGATTTATAATCTAGGCACGAGGCCGATAAGATACTAGCATACAGGGCCAACAAAATACGCAAAGCGCCAGGCATAGGTATCGGAGAAAAAATAGCAGCCTGGGGTATCTCCAACATAATGAAAGCAAAGGTGAAATTAAGTATGGGTGTGCATCCAGTCAAAACCAAAAAAATCACGTAAAACAAGTTCCAAGAGAAAAGGTCACATGCCAAGAAAAAAACAGGGTACAAAAACTGGAGGCTTCCTGTCCACACTAATTCCGGCTATAGGAGCCCTGGTCGGTATTGCAGGTGCAGTAAAGAACATTGTAAGTGCGGCGAAGAAAGCTTCTAATGACCGTAAACAGTTAGACGAAAACACTCGTCACAACAGTAAACTAGAAGCAATTGCTATGGGTAAAAAAACTGACTAGGTTTATTCATTTGTCGTCCATACCACGTCGGAGGTGCAGGAAAGAAGAAGAAAATGTAACAGCATCGCGCGAAAAGATTTTAATGGTCTCTGCCTAGAAGACCACTCACGAACATTGTTATAGAACAAACAAAATGAATGTGGTATAATAAACCAGGATACTTCAGATGGCCCCAGCACACACTGGGTAGCTTACAAGAAGTGTGGGAGAAGAGCTGAACATTTCAAAAATTTGGCAATTTGTGAACACTAACCGAACTGTGCAAGTACTTTAAAAACATTTTACTGACATACAACTATGAAACAGAGTACTCACCAAACTCATGGAACTGCAGACATTTGTGCATTTCATACCTGGCAAAAAAATAACGAAAAGCGAATTTGGCTTCATACATAAATGTAATAAAAAGTGTAGCGCGCCTAGTATTTTTGTCAGTATGGCTGTGTCAATCATCATGAGTGGTAATAAATCCGAACTGAGAGCTACATTTTACCCTTCTCTGGAACTAGAAGAAAGAGACTAGAGCATCAGTCTAGTTGATTTTCAAACATACAACTTCAATGGCTAATATCGAACAAAATAAAATTTATTTTTTCCGTTATGTGCCGAAAGGAATGACTGAAATGAGGGAAATCAACATTCCTACAAGAGCTTAGGAATTAGGAGGCATAGCTAATTTCATCAAGAAATCTTTACCGGCAGAAATGGCTTTCGAACTAGGCGGAAATCCAAAAACCTTGAAGGTGGAAATATTGCGCAGTGAAAATATAGACTTTACAAAACAGGATACTATTGGCACGATGCTTGGGTTCGAACCCAGGGTATACTAAGAAGGACAAACGCATGTGTCTTCGCAACCCATCAACGTTATGGCAGTAAATTTGATACATATAAATTGCAATTCGGCGGGCAGCAGCTATGTGAATGGAAAACCTAGCAGCTCGACATACGAGTTTTCACCTGTCGTTGGACCTGGATATAAAAACATGGAAGTACCACAAAGTATGATTTATATTCCGGTCGTTGCAAAGAGCGTTCAAGAAGTTACTGTGTCAGTGGTTGACCAAAATGACAAACTAATAAATTTCAGAAACGAAGCAATCACATTACAACTACATTTGAAAAGATGGGCCTAAAGTTCGCAAGAAAAGTTAATGTAGGTAAGCGACCCATCGAACCCAGGATCAGCTGCTCGCGAAACATCGGTGCGCTAATAGCTATTAATGTCAAGTTTCTCCGTGCGCAAAGCTACAAAGTGAATCGTAATGGCAGACAACATTCTCAATGTAACACAATGAGCTGAATTTGACGATCAAATTCAAAAACAAGAATTCCATTGCCACCAACCGTATTTGGCCCGGGAGAGAAGTTTGCATACCAATACAATGCCAGGATATCTACATTATTCCTTGCCAATCTTTTTTGCATGTACGAGGCACACTTACCAAGGCCGATGGAACTCACCCTACTACCACAAAGTTTGTTCGCAATGGAATACTTCACCTATATGAGCGCATTATTTATGAGTTTAATGGTGTGGCTATCGATGAAACGAGGGATGTTGGCATAACAGCCACGGTAAAAAACTACCTCTCACTTACACCCAATAATCATGCTTCAGTCGAAATGGACGATTGGGGTCTAGGCGATAACTATAAGGTACGTATATACGAAAATGGAAAATTCGAAGTTTGCATTCCGCTCTCCATGTTGCTCGTATTTGCCGAGAACTATAAGAAAATAATTATAGGGGCAAGACAAGAACTTGTCCTGATGTTGGCTACATCCCAAGTCGATGCTGTTTTGGAGGTGGACGACATTCCAGACCCAGCTGCACTGACAGTAACTGTTTTAGACTGGTTCGTCCCACATGTTACGCCCAGCACATGTGAGATGGTAAGGCTCCTTAATTACGTCAAGAAAGAAAAAGTAAACGATATTGAATTCAGAAGCTGGAGTCTTGTCACATGTCTGTCTCTTGTCACAAACAGACGTAATCACTGGGTCGTAAAAACTTCATCGAGCACTGGAAAACCACGTTACCTCATACTCGCACTTCAGATGGACAAACAACACCAAATTAAAGCCGATAAATCATCTTTCGACCATTGTAAGATTGAAAACATAAAAATATTTTTGAACAGCGAAAGTTACCCTTTATGTTGACTTGAATGCATCATTTGACCAGGAAGGATACATGCTTCCATACTATTTGTATTCACAGTTTCAAACATCATACTATGGGCGAGAATCATGTCCGATGCTGTAACTGCAAAAATATCGAGATATCACACCTTTATTAGTTTTTGACACATCGAAACAAAACGAGCGAGTTCAAAACAGTACGGTTGATTGTAGAATTGAAATTATTTGCAAGGAAAACGTCTCACTAAAACACGGCTGCTTACTGCCTTATTATATACTATAGAATAGTGAACTACGACTGTTTCTTGGGATTGGTAAAATTAGCCAACTAGGAACGTATAAATACCTAGCGTTCAAAGGATGGAACAACAGTCATTAACAAAATGTACTGTAATATTCAAGGCTTCCAGAGCCAAAACGTATTCGGGCTTAAAGAAATCGGAGTGACTTATGAAGATGATGGCGAGACTCGAACCCAATCCTTCCATCCCCCGTACCCGTGGAAACTCTTGGACGAGAAGAGCAAAAACAAACACATGGCTTACGAAACACTTTCATGGTCTCGACTGGAACGATGGAGAAATACTGTATGAGAAAGGTTCGGATGAAACCGCCACACTACTGAATAAAGACATCAAGACTGTATACATAGCAGGATTAGAGCAGAAAAAGAATTTAAACAAATTATGTATAAAGGACTTGGAAATAGTAGACGTGCAGGAGGAATACGGATGTCCGTCGCTGCGAAAACTAGCGAGCAAGTTTAATCGTAAATTTTTAAATGCAGCGAAAAATTCTCAGTTATTGTACGAATGGGGTTGTCGTAACTCTATACTAAGCGAATAAATACATTATGTACATATTATTGCTCAATATGTCGCAGGAAAATAGTACCACCGGTATCTTTATTGTGATTGCATCGCCCACTGTTTCCCGCCCAGAACAAGTTTCTGACACGAACCCAGGTTATCCCGACTCGGAAGACGCTACGTGTCAATGCAGATGCATGGGACTTACTAGCTGCTGGATCGAACACATTTTACGGGGCTTTTCGCATTTTAAGGAATAATAACGTTATCAGTACTCGAGTATATAAATATCCAGAAACCAACAAATATTCAGTCGAAGTCGGGAAGTCGAGCGAACAAGATGACACCATTTCACCCTTTAAATACATACGTAAGTGTCAGTCCTGGAGATGGGCGCATCTCGTATTCGTTCTGGGACTGTGGTTTTCTGCGTACGTACGAGGAAGTGTGTGACGGAAACGAACTTGGCTATTTTCTCAGCTTCCAACATCATACGAATTGACTTAACAACAAATTACGTGCTGTACACCGGGAAACTGTGTAGTACACTATATGAGACGTGATAGATCACTTCCAGCTACAGTGGATCAAGTGATCCAATTTGCTACAAATCAAGAAGAAAACACCGCATATCCACTACCAGCCTTCACAAGCACAGAGGTACATTCTCCGGACTATATGGTCGAATCGTGTGGAATAATGACGACATCAGTACTCGAGTACATAAATATAGGTCATTAGGAATAAAGTGAGCACTAAAGATTTAACCTTTGAAAAAAATCACTAGCCGTTACTACATTTTAGTCAACATTAACAATATTTACATTATTGTTTGTATGGTTGGCAACGAATCATTGCATCTAGTTCGGTGTATTTTATTATTTGAATACAGCATTAGTGAAAGAACAGAATATGTAATCGACCTCTCTGTACACCATATGCTTAAAAATATTTATTTATGCTCTTATTGTCATACCTACTGACTGTGTAATTTTACTTGATTAGCGCCGTCACAAAGTGATGCGACCGCCCGCTGAATTCAAAACAGCCGTTGACACACTGTCACTAATGCTCGCACCACAGACGTAGTTCAAAAGTCCTCAGACAGGTGGTATCACAGTTAGGTTTTCGCCATTTCGGTTTCGCTTCGCTTGCTTGAAAGCGAGTTGAGTCAGGACTCAGGAGTGTGCTTGTCCGTTGTGTAATAAATATGGGTTCATAAACAGTTACTTCTAATACTTTTGAATCTCATTGCTAATCTGTTAAGTTGTACGATCGCCAGCCTGAGCATGTGGAAATAGAAGTAACATTTCTTTTTTTCTGTTCCACATGTTAAGAAAATACGTATTTGTATTGTTTTTGTAAATTGTCGTCGTCTCATCGTACATGGCAGTATGCTGAAGGGAACTTGAATTCTTGAATTGCGTGTGTCGTGTGTGTTTATAGTGGCGGTTTTGAATTACAAATTAATATACTATGCACGTATTTACGAGATAAGTAACGGCAGCAGTGTGTGAAATAACCAATTAGAGTCGATGAAAAGAAAACGGTGTCAAATAAAGTTAACTCGCAGGTATTTATATCTAATATTACTATTGACTATAGCATAAATACAGCGCCCGTTCATTTAATAAGTATATATTCCAGATAACATTTCACGACCCTATGTAAATAAAAGCATGTGGCAATGTTTACATTTACATGCAGCGGAAATGTATGAACTGGCGTAAAATAGAAAAAAAATCAGGGCTTTTTTGAGTGCTCACTTTATCCCGAATAACCTATATCCAGACATCGACAAATATTCAGTCGAAGTCTGGAAGTCGAGCGAACAAGATGACACTATTTCACCTGTTAAATACCAACGTTAAGTGTCAGTCCTGGAGATGGGCGCATCTCGTATTTGTTTTGGGACTGTGGTTTTCTGCGTATGTACGAGGAAGAGTGTGACAGAAACGAACATTGGTTATTTTTTTAGTTTCCAACATCATACGAATGGACTCAACAACAAATTATGTGCTGTACGCCGGGAAACTGTGTGGTACACTACATGAGACGTGATACGTCACTTCCAGCTACAGTGGATCAAGTGATCCAATTTGCTACAAATCAAGACGAAAACACTGCATATCCACCACCAGCTTTCACAAGCACAGAGATACATGCTCCTGACTGTGTGGTCGAATCGTGTGGAGGATATCAATCAATAAGACTATTTGCCTCAATCCTTGTGTGAAGCCTCTACCCAGACCTCCAAAAGCCGAAAACCGTATCAACGTTGTGTCATTGCCTACTCTACTAAGCCGAAAGAAGACACAGTGCACGAATCGAGCAGCGAACCCAGACAATGTAAGCTGCGACGCCCCACGTCAACAGATGTCAATGTTCCAGATGCAGTGACCAAAAAAATATCATGTTTGCAAAGCCAACTAGAACTCTAAGTAATTCATGTGTATGAATCAATGCTGAAATATATTACTGATGTGTAGAATGTTTAGTTAAAAATATATGTAATCTTAGTCTGTGATAAATTATTTCTTATTTGAAAATTGTTTTGGGAGCTATTGTTTATGTAAAAAAATTAATCAAATCAGAGTTAATTTCAATAATGAAACATAAGGAGAACAGAGTGTACACAGTATGCTGCTACAGTAATATCTAAGCAGTCGGGAGGCTTGCATGTAGAGGCGGGGAATAGTGAGGGTATGAATATACCTAGCCTCAAATAAATGTGCTTGAGACTTGCCAAGGCCAAGTCGAGAGGGAGGGAAATACATTTTACATCTCTCTTCATTACCGAGCATGTATTTGCCAAGTACAGTGCATCCTCGTGCATGGGAGATGAAAAATTGGCAAGGTCATGTAGTGAGAGACAGAAAATGTGATTACTGTCTCTATATAGACACATGCGAACCAAGACAGCAGCATGTTCTCTTAATTTTATTAACATTGCTCACCTCTAGAAGGATGTCTGTAAATGCATAAAGGAGTGAGAGAGCAAATGCACTAATATTCCTTTTCAGTGTGTGGCCCGCCCACAAAGGCGTCCATGGAGCGGATTGGTCCCCTGAGAGGAGAGGGGTAAATTGAAGGAAACACTGTAGGTGGGATCAACGAGATGGGCATTTTTTTATAATATTTATTGGTTATTGATTAGTTTATTTAAAAATATTAATTAATAATAGAAATATTTACTAGCAAGTCATGAAATTATTTAATTTTTTTACATTAGCCTACTTAAAAAATTTATAATTTTATAGAAAAATAAAGGATAAATTTACACTCTTCTGCGGATACAATCTTTTCGCGGAAGAATACACATGCTGTGCTATACTATATAAGACACTAAACACGACAGAGTGCACTTTAGTTTTTCCTGCGACAGCGTCATCTGGTGTTCTCGCAGTCTTCCAGAGTCTACCAGCGCTTCCGTACTTCAATTCTATGCTATTCATCAAGGTAAGTTGTATTTTTTCTCCACGACGTGCGAAGCTGTAACGTCGGTCAGAAATCAAAGTCGGCCTTCCCGTACGTCCTTGTCTAGATATGCGGTGTGCGGGCGAATGCTGCGTTACTAGTATGTGATGATAATGTCCCAGCTGAGAGCCTGTTGTGTAACTGTTGCTGCACTAGCCTTCATCACATGTGCGGCCCATTAATCGTAGTAAAAATACTTCCCTACACATTTTGGTAGAAGGTTTCTTGTTCAAAATCTAAACACAAGTACTCTGGACTATTAACTATAGTATACATCAATTTGTATTTACATATAGTTACTGAAATACTTGAAACATACTCCAAGTAAAGCTAAATTATATTTATTTTCCAAACAGTGTTACATTCATAAGCATTTTTAAACGCACTGCAATTAGTATCTAATCTATTCAGCTTTCCCCCATTTAGAGAAATGTGACTAACAATGTCTCTTTTTTTCACAAACTGAGAATATAATGTTAGAGATTCGCACCCGAAACAATTATAAGCTAACCATCTGAACCACGTAGGACGGTACAGAATATT
Source organism: Medauroidea extradentata (assembly GCA_003012365.1). NCBI lineage: Eukaryota > Metazoa > Arthropoda > Insecta > Phasmatodea > Phasmatidae > Medauroidea > Medauroidea extradentata. The sequence continues at coordinate 22,407 of PNEQ01005850.1, forward strand.
ATTTTTATTTAATGTTACTGTATGTCAGCACTCAAATGTAGTCTATTTACGGAGGACCCTTAACCCACAGTAATCAAAAATAAAATTTTCTTATCGCTGTCATATACATTAACAGTAGTAACTGTAAAATCATGTACGCTCATGTAATATGTGTTATGTGAGAGTTAAAAGGACACATAAAATTATTTATTTTTATAGTCTTTAGTTAACTTCGCTCTCGTTGAGAACCGGTTTCGCCGATCTCCGAGGACGGCCAACTGTTAAGCCTTCAGTTCCTCCTGTGATTTCCGGTTCTTGCAAATCGTTACGGTTTTACTCATGAATTAAGATGCACATATACAGTTTTTCATTATGTACTTGTATGTTTCAGTCTCCAGTTCCTCTTCTCTGTGTCGAGTTCCAGTTCCATCGAGCTCCGTAGAGAGAAAACTGTCGAGCCTTCTGCCTTCCTGGATACTGCATTCTCTATTTGCTACTTCCGGTAAGTGAAAAATAATTGCTAAGTTTTTTTTCCTTTAGTGCTTGTAATCGCAATTACCTTAGTTTAATAATATCGTTCCTGTATGTCACAGCGCGCCTTCATGGGACGATCCAGGGGTCCGTCAACGTCCAGGGTTCCGTCATCGTGGTGTCTACGTTCCCGAGTTCAACTCCCACTTCGTCAACCCTTTTGAAGAGTTATCGCACTTTATCACACGTGTATTACAGCTGAGTTTTCAACAGCTGCAAAATTTTTTTTCTGTGACCTTACGCCACATATACATGGCTAATATGGTTCATGCATGTATTATATGTGAACGTGTGATAGTATTTGAGTTTGAACTTGTTCATCTGATGTGTGTGTGTGTAAGGTCGAGTTTGAACTTGCTCTGCTCTGTCTGTGTTAGTGTGTGTGAATGTATATGTGTATGTATTTGAAAGTTTGTACATAAGTGTGTGTTTGTGTGATCGAGTATTAACTTGTTCATATGATGTGTGTGCAGGGAAGCGTTGGAACTTGCTCTACTGGGTGTGCATTTGTGTGTGTATGCATGTTTATGTGTATGTAGTTTACTGTATGTACGTAAGTGGGTGTATTTGTGATCGAGCATTAACTTGCTCTGCTGACGTGTATGCGAGATCGAGTTTGAACTTGATCATCTGGTGTGTGTATGTACGAATGTATGCGTGTGGGTGATCGCGTATGAACTTGCTGGATGTGTACGAACGTGTTTGTAATGGTTCCGAATTGCTTGTCCTCTTTTTTTCAGCAACGTGTTTGAAATAATGTCGCGGTATGTACATGACATTTTTATTTTGCAGTCTTACGTGATGGAGCGTGATGCCATGGCTTCTCGTGTCATGCCAGCGCGCGCAGCTGGAGTCCAAGTTACAAGAGTGGGGCTCCTACCGGCTTCGACTCTCCCTGCACTCCAGCCAGCCACACCAGCTTCAACTCTCCACCAGGCTAACGGAGTAAGTCCAGCTACTTTTTCGTGCATGTACTGCAGCAAACACTTCACAACCAAATTTAACATGTTCCGCCACGAAATATCGTGTGCTCAAAATCCAAACAGTGTACAACAGCAGTGTGAGCGATGCGGGAAGCAGATACCCCGCAAAGACAATTTGAAGTGTCATTTATGCACTTGTAATGGTACAGTTGCCCAGCCTGCCAGCTTTCGCTGTAAGTTCTGTGGCAGTAATTTTACTGAGACCTATAAAGCACGTCACCGTGAAACCTCTGAATGCATTTTAAACCCCCAGCGGACACAACAAACGTGTCCACACTGCAAGAAAGAGTTTACTCGCAAGGACAACTTGCAAAAGCACACAAAAAGTTGCAAAGAAACAGGGGAGCCGCCTGCAAAAAGGCAACATGTGACACCACCATCTGTCACCATCTTGACGGGCCCCAGCCTTCAACATCGACAGGTCGCTGTGGCTGGTGCAGGCACACCAAACACCTATGGCTTTGTTCAGGCAGAAACCACCTTTAGGAAAAATTTTAAAACGTATTTTAGTGAAAACAAATCAGGAGCAACTAAAGATATTGCAATTATTTGTCATCAATAAAAGAAAATTTAGTAACTCAAGTAACAGAAGAAATTCGCGAACATGGGACTACAAAATTCAATATTTGGCTCGAGTGTGACTACACAAAACCAGGTCCACTCGACGAAGGTACAGACAAGCGTACCTTCAAGACACAAAACGTGGCGGTGTACAAACCTTCGGACATAGCATCCATTGTGGCTGAAAGTATAGCTAAGATTTGCCACGAGGAAGAGACGTACAAGGAGTGTGGGTCAGTGTGGGTTCTCTCTTCAGTGAACCACCTGCAGCTGCGTGTCAACACACTGGACCCCCTTCGTGTCTCCTCGTACATCGAACTGCCTCAATCCATTAAAGGTAAACATGCTATCATCAACCCGCAAAGCTAAGATGATCAAGTGAGTTTTGAATATGCTGTCCTTGCGAAATACATTGAAGGAGACCACTCTGAGCACATTGACCAGCGATACAGTAACATTGATCTGAAATTTGATTTTTCAGGGCTTGAGTTCCCCACTACATTTCACAAAATTAAGATCTTTGAGCGTAAGACCAAGGGCTTATCTGTTAATGTGTATTTCCTAAATGCAGAGGACAAGCTCATACCCGTACGTGTAGCATTAGAAGAGAAACATAATCACTTTGACCTGCTGCTACTCACCACTGAAGAAAACCCTCACTACTGCTACTTAAAAATGTTTCACCGTTGGTGCGCTCCCAGATGACCACTCATCACAACACTCTTCACATCTGCAAGTATTGTTTCACGTACTTTGATGATCAGCAAAGAAAATCGGGACTGACTGGACAGCAATGCTTAGAAGAATACAAGAAACACTGTTACAAGCATACACCCACGCATATTGAGATGCCAAAGCCAGGGTCTGATGGGAAAACACCCATGTTAAAATTAAAAAATGTCCATCATGTGAACAAGTTACCTATCATCGTGTACCGCGGACTTTGAGGCCATTATGAAACATAAAAGTACCTGTGAACCTGACCCTAGCACGTCGTACACCTACGCCTACCATAAACATGAGGCGTACAGTTATTGTATATATGTACAGATGGACAACGACGTGATTCCTGCGGCACTAACATCTACGCTGCCACAAGACCCAATTATTTATAGTGTTCAGGACGCAGAAGATAAATTTATAACTGATATTGTAAGCATTGGAAAACAAGTCAAGGACATTTATGCTACCTCCAAACCAATGTTACCTCTGTCACCTGCAGAACAACATACACATGTACACGTGACACGGTGCTGCTACTGTACTTCTACATTCACTGCCGATAACTATAAAGTCAGAGACCACGACCTCTTCAGCGGCAAGTATATCGGAGCTGCACGTACCAGCTGCAACCTGCTTCGTCGACGCCTCAAGAAACTCGTTGTCTTCTTTTACAACCTGAGCTATGACTAAATCTTCATTGTAAGGCAGCTGGGATATAACAGCAAAGATATATTTATTATTCCGCATACAAGCGAAAAAATGATTACAGCTGGGCGACCGTTTGTCCGCACAGTTTGTAGACACATTCCGGTTCATGGTCGTAGTCTTGCTTCACTGACTGAGTAACCCCCTAAAACTAAATTCATCAACACTGAGAAATTTTTTGACCAAGACCAACTGTCACTTGTCACCCGGAAGGGGGTCTTTCCCTACGATTACGTTGATGACATGTCCAAGCTGGATGAAATCTGCCTACCTACAAAAGTGGCATTCTACAATAGGCTTACCGACTGTGACATCAGTGAAGAAGAGTACAGGCATGCTCAGATAATGTTGGAGAAATTTGGGTGCACAAAACTGGGGGACTACTCAAACCTGTACCTAAAGACAGATGTACTCATCTTGGCAGACATGTTTGAAAATTTGAGAGAATTGTGTTTAAATACATAGGATTTGGATTGTGCGCAGTACTTCAGCGCCCCGGGTTTTGCCTTCGATGCTATGTTGAAAATGACTGGCGTCGAGTTGGAACTGTTTACAGACTAAGACATGCACATGTTCGTCAAGGAAGGAATCCGGGTCGGCGTAGCACAGTGCATCAAGCGTCATGCAACTGCCAACAACTTGAACGATCCCAGCTCATGTGACTCTAGCAAGCCGTCCACATACTTACAATACTAGGACGCCAACAATCTATATGGTTGGGCCATGTCTCTGCCCATACCAAAATGTAATTTCATGTGGGTAGACACCAACATAGACGTCTTGTCTATCCCAAACGATGCCGCGAGAGGTTACATTTTGGAGGTGGATATCGAGTACCCCGCGACCCTGCATGAGCAACATAAAGACCTTCCGTTTCTGCCCGTGAACCAGCGTCCGCCATGTTCGCAACAAGTGAAACTCATGACCACCCTGTACGACAAAACAAACGATGTCGTTCACTACAGGAACCTGAAGCAGGCGCTGGAACATGGGCTGAAGCTCAAGAAAATACACAGGGTGTTCCAGTTTGACCAGTACGGGTGGATGTATGACTGAATTTTAAAAACGAATGTTTTAAATTAGCCAAAAATTCAAGTTTCGGGAAATTGCTCGAGAATAAGAGAAAACTACAAAAAATCGAGCTGGTGTGTAGCGAGAAGAGAATACAGAAACTAGTGGCAAAAACAAAATGCCTTGACAGAACAATATACAGTGAAAGTTTGTCGCTAGTATACCTGCGGCACGAATCACTTCTCTTGGACAGACCTATCTATATATGCAGGGTTCTCGGTACTGGATTTGTCTAAAATTCTTATGTACAGGTTCCATTACAATGTAATGAAAACACGGTACATTGACGACCTTGAGCTCTTGTACATGGACACAGACAGCATCGTGTATGAAGTACGAACTAATGATTTTTACCGGGACTTGTACACAGATGAAAAATTTATACCAGTGGCTACCCCGTCGACCATCCTTGCCACTAAACAACGAACAAAAACGTAGTAGGAAAATGCAAGGACGAGGCAGGAGCTGACATTATGACCGACTTCGTGGGCCTCCGTGCGAAACTCTATGCCTACAGGTGCAGTGGTAAGGTAACAAAGAAAGCAAAATGCATACAGAAGGGTGTTGTGAAAAATAAAATAAAATTTGAAGATTTTATAAATGTGCTACAACAACACTGCACGCTAAGAGTGAACATATAGGCCTACAGCATTCGGTCACACAAGCATACACTTTTTCAGAATGTATGAACAAATTGGCCTTAACATCAACGGACGACAAGCGACACATACTGGAAGATGGAGTACATACTGTACCGTATGGATATGTTGAAATAGTATTATTTATTCTCCACAACATTTTGTCATTCGCAGCACGCCGGAGACGTGCAAGAGGCATTGTTTTCTTGCCAGGTAGTGCTGTATTCTTTATGCAATGTGCTGTATTCTTTCACCACACTTCTGTTGTTTAGCAATTACTTCTTCCAGCATTTCCTCAAGGCTTTTCTGCATTATTTTTCACAATTTTTTCCCCTGCACACTAGAGAATGTGTGTTGATGATATTCATCACTGTTTTTACTTCGCAGCATGCTGGAGACGTGCAAGAGGCATTGTTTTCTTGCCAGGTAGTGCTGTATTATTTAGGCAATGTACTGTATTCAGTCACCATACTTCTGTTGTTTTACAATTATTCCTTTCGACTTTTCTGTGTTGTTTTTCAAAATTTTTCCCCTGGACACTAGAAAATGTGTGTTGATGATATTCACCACTGTTTTTATTTCGCAGCTCGCTGGAGACTGTGTGTTGATGATATTCGTAACGTGTATAAATTACAGGAACACCTGTTTACCTTGAAGAAGGGGTACAAGTGAAGAGATGTAACTAGATTCAGTTTCTTGGACGTACTCCAATGCAAAATTTAATGACTGTCAAAGAAAACTAAACAAATAAAAGAAAACCATAAAATAAGCAGAGTATGCTTAGTCAGCAAGATACATACACAACATGAAATTCCAAGATGGAATCGGGTCAAATAAAAGCAAGGAACAAACAGATAATAAATGAAAATAATAACAAATAAAATAAAAAACCAAATAACATGCGACACAACTATGATACGAAACAACAAACACAGTAGATATAAGACACGAACAGGAAAATAACAAAAGGACACAACAAATAGACGAGACAAAACGCAACAGATATCAGACATATACAGACAAGACAAACGACACAATGAAGAGACGAAACAAAACACAGTAGTGTTTTCCAGACAGACAGTGTTACGACGTTTCGGGAACTGGAATCTGTTCCCGTCATTAGGTAGACACACAGGATTCAGGAACACGAGTGCGACTGATGAGGAGACTTTTTTTTCCTAACCTACCCTAACTACTATGTTATGTGTAAGGCTCGGGGAAGGAGCGGGACTAAGTGCGTCTCAGGGCTGAGCCATATACGCCTACAAGAGGGAAGTTTCATGCAGAGGAGGCATGCATCGCGGCAGAGAGGGATTGGGCAGACATGGCCGCGATTGGGGCCATGTCCACCTCCCTAAGTGTACCTATAGCTAAGCCATAATCTAAGAAGAGAGAGGGAAAAACCGACATAGTACCGTAAAAACCCTCTCGACAGAATAGGAGTTACATGCATTAAAAATAAAAATGGCACTGGAAAAGTTGGAAGGTCCAGGTTATTAGTAGAGTTGTGAAGTAAGAGTGGGTCAGGGGGGCGGGAACTGTATTTAATTTCTTTATTTTCCTTTTCTTTCATTTTTTTGGAGGGCGCTGGTTTTAACCAGGGCACTGTGGGTGAGCACAATACCCTAGTGGAGGACGAGGTTTTAAAGGCGCCTCGTCCTCCCGTATCCCCAGTAGATACCAGAAACATACTTAAAAATACACACATTAACACACTTATCTAGCTCACAGGCAAGCCTGATGAGCTAGCATTAATTTTAAAAAAATAAATGACTAAAATATTACATTTTTAGGACTCGTGCTTAGCATAGAAATATCTGCGCAAGCAGCTGCTCTCTGATTGGATGTTTATTATTCTGCCGGCCAATCACAGCTTCAGCCAATCACAGACCTCCGTCGTTCCGGACCGACAGAAAACACCACAGCTAACTTACAGCTAGCAATTACTGTAGTTAAAAGTGTTAAATTGTGAGCGTAATATACAATAATAATTATTTAATTAAATAAAATATAGCAATGTAATTTCAACAGCGGCGCTGCCACGTGAGCCATAGGCTGACAGTGTATATTATGCCATGTGCTGTGAAATACATAGTGCTTCGCAGTGTCGTTTTCGTGGAGAAAATCTTGATATGTTGAAAAATCTTACGTGTTACCGCAGGTTTCCCTTGTAAGTGTAACTTGTAATTGTTTTGTGTATTTGTGCGGCTCCTGCCATGCATACTCAGGCCGGTACTGGGGCTGAAGGCTTCCAGACGAACCCAAGCAGCATGACAGGTGGTGATGTCAGCCCTCGTCAGCACAGGCAGAAAGCTCCTAAAGCGGGCCGTGCCAAACCTGGCCTAGAGGGGTGGTGTGTGGGTGACTTATAATTAATACATGATTTAAGAATAGCGTTCTTAATTTTATGGGAGCTTACTATTAACTAAATTACCAGCTAATTTATAATTATTAGCTGCGCAGGCGCTAGGGGCCGACCTCTTACTCACGTCCCTACACAGTCAGCTCCTGACAGAGCTCCTCATGTGTTTGTGTCGTGTCTGTGTTGTGTGATGTTACGTGTAGACGGTGCGGTGTGTGGCTTGAATGTGCACTGCGCTACTGGGTTGAAAATTTCGTTTAGCAGCCTTTGCGCCCTGACCGCCCGGCCAATCAGCGCCCAGCCCCCGCGCCTCGATTGGCCGGCCAGGCCATTGCACTACTGGCTTTCGTGGCTGGTGTAACAAGAATCACAGTTTTGGTTTTTTGTATTT
>PNEQ01005851.1:6903-30451 GCA_003012365.1 Medauroidea extradentata
TTCTTGTCGGTTCAGGCTCGCACGTAGGCTCACGTCAGCATACTTCATAGTCTCCACATGTAAAAGAAAAGAAAAAAACAAGAGAAGAAACAGAATCTTAACCCAGAATAAATATCTTAAATAAGTATCTACACTGTCATAGATCCACTCAAATACTCATCGACTGTGTAAAAAGCATTAATGATCAAGAAATCTTTAAAGTGTTTTTTGAATATTTTTGTGTTAGCTAAACATGCATCTTGCAGGTGGCTGGGGAGTTTGTTGAACAACTTGCAAGCTGTGTATTTATAAAGTGTAATTCCCTTATGTTGAATTCCTTCTGCAAATTTTGTGGTTTTATGACATTTAGGTTTTAGTTTGTATTGGTTTCTTGTGACATAATGGCCAGGAAAATGTGTTTATCTGAAGTGGTCTACATTTGTTTTAATTAATAACGATAGACGATACACATATTCGGAATAAAGTGGAAGTATATTCAATTCAGGAAACATGGATTTACATGACGAGTTTGGTTTTTGATTACAAATTATACGTATAGCTCTTTTTTGTAACCTAAAGATCTTGATACTTTGACTGCTGTTTCCCCATACCTCAATCCCATATGTCATAATAGAATGAAACAACGCAAAGTAGGCTGTACGAAAGTCTTTTTTGTCTAATGAGTTACTTAGGGTCCTGAGGGCATAGCATGATTTACTTAATTTCTTTGCTGTTTGATGTATATGCTCTATCCATTTAAGATTTTTATCCACTACTAAGCCTAGAAATTTAGTTGAATCAATGAAATTTACTGGTTCATATTGAGTGTGCCCTAAGGGGTAATTTTGGTTCATGTTGTTATTTGTTTGGTTCTGAAAGTACATGAAACCAGTCTTTTTAATATTGATTTTTTAAGTCATTTGCATTAAACCAATTACACACATGTGTAAATTGTAAATCAGTTTGAAGTTCAAGTAAGGAGTCTGTGGATACAATCAGATTGGTATCGTCAGCAAAATATATAATATTTCCCTTTGTTATTTGACAAGGTATGTCATTAGCATGCAATAAATATAACAAGGGGCCCAGAACACTACCCTGTGGCACACCTTTTTTTTTTATGTAACTCCCATTCTGAACAATTTATACCATTATTGTGTTTCAGAAAAACTTTTTGTTTGCGTTGGTGTATATAGAATTGAAATAATTGAAGTTATTTTCCTCTTATACCATAATAATCTAATTTATTTAAAAGTATTTCATGATTTACCTAATCAAATGCCTTTTGATAGGTCACAAAAGACACCAGACACATGGAGGCCAGAGTCAAGATTGTTTAAAATGGTTTTTACAAAATGATACATAGCTAATGTAGTAGATTTTCACTTTTGGAAACCAAACTGTTCCGGTCTGAGAATATTGTTATTTTCTAAAAAAAAATTTATTAATCTTGCATGCAGGAGTTTCTCCAAAATTTTTGAAAAAGTAGGAAGTATACTAATAGGTCTATAGTTATCAACTGAATTAAGAGCTCCTTTTTTATGTATAGGAATTAGTTTAGTGATTTTCATTCTATCAGGGAAAGTGCCTTCCCTTATTGAAGTATTTATATTATGAGTTAAAGGTTTAGAAATTAGTTTTGCGCATCTTTTTATGAGGAAAGTGGAAATATTAAAGAAATCTGTTGTCAATTTAGTATTTAAAGATGAAATAGTTTTAACAATTTTTTTTTTCAGTAACTGGCCGCATGTGAAAACAGTTTGTAATTTTAGTCAGTTTATACAAAAAATGTTGAGGAGAATATGAATTTTTATTATTTTTTCCCAATTTAATGAGGATATTCAAAAAATAGTCATCGAGATAATTTGCAATATCTACTTGTGCAGTGATTGTCTCAGTTTTCAGTTTTTAGTTCCTTTATACCTTGTGTTTGGTTTTTTTGTTGTTTCATTGTTGATAAATTTCCACAATATTTTTGTTTTACTATCATATTTACTCAGTAGACTTTTGGCATGTTGTTTTTAGCTTGTCTTAAAACTTTTTATATATTAATTTGTACCTTAAGCAATAGTTCATTACTTCCACACTCACATCACTGTACTTTACTAGCGAGTGAAGTTCCTTTAAGTTTTTACTTGAGATTTTTATTCCTCTTGTAACTTTTTTTTTTCAATAAGGCCCGTATTTTGTTTGAGCTTTACTGGAAATTTATTCTCAAAGTGTTTTAAAAAAACATCTAGAAATTTGTTAAACATAGTGTTTACATCATCACACTCATATATATCTTCCCATATATTATTTGACAGGGTTTTAACAAAACTATTTATTTGAGTTAAGTTATATTCATTGGTCTGTGTGTTTTTTTGTTAGTTTCTCTTTTTTTCGTGCATATGCTTTTAACAGAAAATTTAAACCGCTGTGCTAAGTGATCTGAGAGTCCCATATCAGTAATTACTACACTAAGAGATGAAATATTAGTTATCACATAGTCTAATAAGGTGGTTTTGTTATTTGTTTTATGGGTATACCCATTAACCTTATTTTCTAGCTCATAAGAGCTCATAATTTCAATAATTTTATCTCGTTCCCTAGACTGTATCATAAAATCAATATTTATTTCACCACATATAATAATATTTTTAGAATATATACGCTTGAATAACAAGTATAGTAGTTTTTCAAACCTTTAAAAAAATAATTCTATCTTACCATTTGGGGGTCTGTAAATACAAACAAGTACAATAGTTTTATCACTACAATTTAAATCTATAGCCACACACTCAAATTCTCGAGCTACACTTAGATTTTTTGTATGATTTAATTCAGTACATTGTAGTAAGTCGTTGTAATGTGCTAATATACAACTACCTCCATAGCCTCTTTCTCTACAGTATGCTGTGACAATGGAGTAATTTAATAGACCTATTTAATTTAATCCTGCTTCTTGAGGGTCGAGCCAATGCTCTGTAAGACAAATTATACCAATTTCAGTTTCCAAGGACTCTAAGGAAGCCGTTAATTCCAAACATTTGTTTCATAAATTTGATTCCTCTTTTTTAATACTACAATCATTATTAGGCTATTACCTACGTCCAAACATGACCCAATTTTTACATTATAACCAGTTCCTTTTTTTACAACTAAATGAATTGTTAAAGGGCCTGATAACTAGTTTTTTTATTACTTTGTAAAGGAAGCTCAATTTTTTGTAGTTTAACAATGCCAGTACATACCACTGCCGCTGCAATCAGTTCTTTACCTCGTCCGTTGTAGTGGAGTCCATGTCTCGTGTAACATTCCCTCTCCAGGCTGTGTACATTAATCACCCTCACATGGTCATAGTGTTTACAAAACTTCTCAATCCTAGTGTTTATTCTCCTAATCTCTACATTAACACAGGAATCTTCCATGAGATCATGCCTGTGTGGTATGTTGCAAACTGCGACATTTGTATCGCTTAAGAAAGGTACCACTGATTTTAAAGACTAAATTACACTTTTTGCTTCATTTTTCGAAACATCATTTCCACTCATTTAAATAATACTAATGTAAGCACATAAAACCGAAAATGTATTACTAAGTTTCTAATTTATGCATGCTTAATTAATAAAAAAGAAGCAATAAGGTCGCTGTCGCCAAAAAAATCCCCCCCCCCCCCCCAAGAAAAACCTGAAATGACGCCCCTGGTTACTAAGCTCTCCAACATAGCTTAAAACGGCTTTTTCAGACTGCCGTACTTCAATAAGTTTTAACTGGACGTATGTGAAAATCAGATAAAGACGTACACTGAACTTGGTTAGACTTCCCACCAATACAATTATAGGTCACTGTATTGTGTCTCATAGTAAAGACGTTTCGACCGGAACCTAGCACGCTAGTTCAGCTCTTGTCTCGTTGAGGCGATGCGGCACTTGATGCGTACTTCAAGCTCGCCCTTATAGCTAGGTCACAACGCCCATAAGGGAGAAATTCGCAATTGAAAAGTGACATTGAGACTAACGTTTGTTATAAGAACAAAAAGGTCAGAAAAAATTAATGATGTAATTCCGGGTGCGTTTGAAGAGGGCTGTAATTCTCCGCTCTGAAGCGATAAGGTTCAGCTTGCCACATTCGACAGTAACCGCCTTATTAGCCTACTATTCGCGATGGCCATACAGATTTACTTATGGCACAGAACATTTAGGAATACAGAAGTGAAATAGTCGGTAGGACAGCGAACTCAGTCACACACGCCAACAAAATGGCTTCCCTGGCCAGCAACATGGCGGAGACTCCTACCGCCAATCAGCGTAAGGTGGCTGCCCTGGTAGCCGGCAGCCAGGCCAATAGGAAACCAGTAGTAACATGCAGAAACCAAACATACACGGGGCTGGTATCAACAACCTCAGGCAGCCGATAAGCGGCCAAGTTCTCCCGTATCAATCGAGCCGCCAAGTCATTTCACGTCTGTATTACTATTTAATCTGAGCTTATGGTACATATGTAACAAGGTCAATGAGTGCTTTCAACATTGCGTTTTACTAAACCGGTAAATATTTTTGTAGTTACAACAGTCTAAACAGCCGTTCTTAGTCATTATCAGGGGCCTTAAACTAATTTTTAAAGCAAACATGCAGTATTTTAAAACCATATAATCACAGCTTCAACTGTGTGTTCTTTTCGTAGATAAACAAATTCGAAATAAGTTTATTGGTTTCGCGCAGGACAGAATAAACGTGGCAATTTACAACGCCGTTCACGCGTCAGGTATACAGGCATATTAGTAACGACAAGGTTTGCAAACATGAAAAAATTAGATTGTTTCTAATATCTTTCACATACATTAAAATAATGGACTGCTTGAACCTCTACTGTATCGAGTGTTGTGTTGCCTATCAGTAAGGCTTCACATTTTCTACGTCAATTTTCTTTCGAAAACAGTTCACTTGAAGGTGTTGCGACAGGAGGCCGTTTTTTTTTTTTTTTTTTTTTTTTGTCGGGGCCTCGTGCTACAAACTGAGTCATTTAGTAGTCAGAAATGCAGCAGTAAAAAATGTATGTAGGAAAAAAAGCTTTAACAACCACAATATCTACTGTCGAAACAATTATTTTACAGATTGCAGGTATTACTAAACCCTACCCGGAAGTTCGTTATCTAGTTCTCCTATTTTAATAACTGTTTTGAATGGCAATTTTCAATCGCGAATTTCCCTTTTATATTTGCGCTAGATAAAAACTGTAGTTTTAAACATTGCCTAATTTTTCAAAGAGTCATCTCACAATGTTTGAAACATATTTCTTGAACAGTCGGTGTGTGTATCAGATATCATGGTTACTTGATGCTAGATATTGCCATTATCAGATAATGGCCAAGATGTAAAATGTTTCGTATGTGATTCCTATCAGTTGTTTTTAAGGAGAATTAAGATTAAACACCTTTAACTAATATAGGTGCAATATGCCTGTAAAGCATGTATAGAACTACTTGCATACATATCCCCAAATGACCATAACAGAATATTAAAATACGAACTAACTCAAACCATCCACGGTATGAGTTGCATTATTCAGCAGAAAATATATTATGCATCCTGTAATAATTATTGTAATAAAACTGTGTTATCTCTAGAATCGTATTATAGCTCGGTTATCGGTATTTTTATTAGTAATCTGATCGAAAAATGGCTGGAAAGGAGACAGGCATTATTTTATATTCCTTTAAATATGTAATACGTTTCGTACCGTACAGTTCTGTATTTATTTAACATTTCACCGCAGATGCAAACGACAAATTTAATACAGTTAATAAATGTTAATATCGTATAAGGGCCATAGTATCACATCTCGAACTGCATATTCACAACTGCAGGCCCTGGAGGAAGACGTGACACGAGGCCTTACAACGGAGAGGCGCTGGTACGAGAAGGACGGTGAAAACAGATCTCCGAGGAAACCCGCCAACCAGTGGCATCGTCCAGCTCAATTCCCATGCGAAAATTCGTAGTCCGGTTCCACCGAAAATCAATCCCGGATCAGATATTTGAAAGAACTGTGCAATGGGAGTGCATGACTGGATTTATTACTTGGACATACTCCATTGCGAAACAAATGACTGTCACAAGAAAACTAAAAATAAGACAAGAAAACATAAGTAATCAGAGTATGCTTTAGTCATCAGGATACATACACAACTTGAAATTCCAAAACTGGAAACTGGTCAGATAAAACAAGGAACAAACAGGAATTTCGTCTCAGCGTTGTGTCATTTGCTGTATTTCTGTTTTTGTTTCGTTTCATCGTTGTGTCGCATATCAACTTAGGTTTTTTTTTGTTAAATATTTTTGTAATTTCTTTTATTTCCTGTTTGTTGATGACCTACCAGCACAGCACAACAACACTTTCTACTGATGTTTTATTTCTATTCGTATAGCTCCTAATACGAAAATACTCCTTTGGTGGCAGCGAAAGTAAAGGGGGTGGTTGCATCTTAAGGTTTGGGAGGGGTGAGTCTTAATGTTTGAAGAAGGTAGTGCTAATGTCTCTTATTAGAGATGAATGCTAATTTCTTAGTAGAGACGTATACTTTAGAGACGAATGAAATTCATGCTATAACTTTTAATCGAAATTCATAGTAGGAACAAATATGATTTGTTATTATATTAAACAAAATGTCAGTAATTATTTCTTCAAAACATGCTGAATAGCGCACGCCATAATCCCTGTACTGCAATCTAAATGTGGGACGTTCTATAGTTAACAAAAGTGTAATTACATTCGTCCGTTCGTTAAAAATTAGAGCTAGTCAAGCTTTAGACGAACTGAATGAGTTTTTAATTAGCCATGTAACTGACCAACAGACGCTCGTAGTATATTTGAGCAAATCCTAGTCAGACGAACCAATATTAAAGGTAGAATCAGATGATTAATAAATGGAAGTACGAATATCCCACGTAGCATGTGACAGTTGGTAAACGTTTGTCACGAAGTGCGATTAACGAGCAACAAGTGATAATAAGATTTTCCTCAAGCTGATTGTGTCACTTGTGAAATGCGAAATGTTGCAGTGTGATTGGGTGAACAGTCGTGTCTCCAGGGGCGAATCTAGGTGTGGCGCAGGGGGGGGGGGGGGCAGACTGCCCTAGGCGCCAGATTAGAGGCGCTGGTGGTGTGGAAAAATTTTCTTGGGAATGAAATGTAAATGAGTGTAAATAAGATACAATAAGGGCCAATATTTAGACTTTTACTAGTTTTGTATTTTATTAACCTTGAACATTAAATAATGTTATAAATACAGTATTTATAATTAGAATGCACACTTAAAATATTGTTAATGGTGGCTAGTAAGCACAGGTTTTATGTATTTCTACTAACATTTTATACTGTTATTTACGCGGGCGCAAAACAACGTATGCAAGATACGTTGATTGGACTGATGAAAAATGGGTGAAAGGAAGGGGGAGGGGGGAGAAAATCACAATTCTTGCCGCGGGCGAAGGAAAGTCTAGATCTGTCCCTGTGTCTGTCTATCCTATGAGCCATACTGCACAGGTGACATTTAAGATGCTAGATGATGAACCACTGTTAGCGTGCCAACTGTTACTAAATACTGGAAACATAAGCGATAGTATAATGGGCCACTTTTGGAATGCCAAGTGTTGATTATTGCTGGAAATATGTCCGTACAAGATTGTGGGCATATTCTGGCTTACCGAGGGTTTCTTATTGTTTAGACCATATCAGTGCACGATAATGGGCCAGTTTTGGAATGCCAACTGTTACTGCTGGAAACAAATGGGCGGCAGGGAATGTTATTGTCTTACTGTAGCATGTTGATACTAGTGTGAAAATAGTAATGAAGAGATTATGAGGTTATTTCCACAATGCCATAATGATTTTATAAAGATATTTTTTAATATTTACTATACATATTAACTCAATTCATTTATCTCGAAATTATCGCTTCTTTATATTCGTTGTACATACATTAACTATACTAATTATGTGTGTTTTTATTATGTTGTCACTGCTAATGCCGAAAGTTGAATATTACATTAATTATTTTAAACATTTTGACTAACGAAATTTTGAATGAGTATTCATCATCGTATTCTTCGAGGTCGTCTCCACCTCCGACACCATAGTAACTCTCTACTCGACTGCCACGAGCTGTATTTATACCCAGCAGCGACGATGGCCAGGTATTTCTCACAGATAAAGGATAGAACAGGCGGCCGCGCACTGCAGCCCGACGTTTCCAGGTGTTAAGGCAATATTCGATGGTGGCCTAGGTGCGTGCCCTTCAAGGACTGCTTAAGGCTCGGTTTCAGTCCTCATATTAAATTTTATAATTCAATACTTTCTGAAATTCTGAGAAGAAAATTGTTCAATCGGCAACTATACCGCAAATTCTATCAACCCTGAGCTACAATACTAGCATAGCAATACAGCTAGTAATGTATAGTCAGGTCGCAATTTGTCGGGCAAATTATGAATATAAAAATTTTTTCCACACACATTGCGGCGTAATTATATGTTAAGAGCTAAATTGTCGTGTCTGTACTGAAGCGAAATGTAAATAGATTTTGAGGTATAATTGTATATTTAACAATTTTCTTCTTACAATTCCAAAAAAGCGATAAATACTAAAATGCAATATGGCAACTGAAACCGAGCCTTAAGACGGCCGCTGCTCGCATCCAGATAGTGGAAAGGAAAAGGAGAAGCCCTGTGAAATAATAGTTTGCCAAATTTTTAAAGCTTCTTCGTGTAATTAGCAGCCACCACCAAATGTTTTTTTTTTTTTTTTTTCCTTTTCTTTGCAGAAATTTTCTTAGCTGTCACAACATCGCTGCTATTTCTTGCACTACCTCCTTGTGTTAAGATTTTAAAAATTCTGAAGAGTTTAAGTTCGATTGGGATTAATTTTTCCTTCTGCGTTATTAGAAAGAATGTCCAATAGCATATTTCACCTGATTTCTGCTTATATCGCAAATTTTTCGGAATTAAGAGCTGTGCCAAATGCTTAGCTTTCTATAAAACAAGGTCAGCAGTCATCATGTTCCTCTTCTGTTTCCCCGTAAGCAACATATATTGTCGAACCAAGTCATAACATTGGCAATATCAGGAAACAAGTTTTCAACTTCATTCTGAAACAACTCGGGGTATTAGTAATTATTCCAGAGAGTAAGACCTTATATCTCCAGTCTCCAAAATATGCTATGTATAGCAAAACAACTCTTCGAAGGAGACTCTACATTTAAAGATATATGAAGGAATCTCTCTGAAAGTTAAACCACTGAACATTTTTTCCTCACACTTCACAGTTATGTTGAAATTTCATCGACTGTGGGCAGTGAGATATGTTTCTGAAAAAAATACTGATTCATTTCAGATGGGACATACAGGACATTCGGGATAAAGTGACCACTAAAAAGTTAACTTTGAAAAAATATCGCTAGCCGTTACTGCATGAGTTCAACATCAGCTTTAGTTGCCGCATTGCTTGTGTGGATGACAGCAAAAACACGCAATATAGTTCCGTCTGTTTTCTTATTTAAATACAGCAATACAGAAACAAAATCAACAAAAAACTACATAGTTGTGTTTTATATAATAAATTTACTTTTTTTTATTAAACTGTATCGATTTATTCTTACTGCACAATTTATCTCACACGCGCAAACATCAAGTGACGTGTCCAGAGAGGTTAGACATGTCCTGTCGTTAGCCGTTACGCGCGGAAAGATATGAATAGGCTGAAAATAGAACTTTAGCAGGGCTTCTTTGAGTGCTCACTTTACCCCGAAAATGTTTTGTTCCTCTAAATGTGAGGATTCTTCCCCCAAAATATTGATACGTAATTTCGTCCTGTATTTTATCTGTTTATCACATCGTTTGTTTTCGTTCTGCCACGTGCCGTTTGTAACGAAGGGAAAGAAAAGTAAGACCCATTGTAAGAGAGGTTGACTAACTCGGCCGCTCGCGATGTACGACTTTCTTTCACGGCATACTAAGCTTCACGCCAAGTGTTTCATGGCCCAGCGACAAGCAGTGACACCTTGTCCTGTTATTTGCGTCCTTGTATACATCACTATGACCACTGATAACGTCGGACATTATCTCTCACCCAGGCGTAGGTTGGTCATATTTTCTGGGGAGAAAAAAATAAACGCGATAACCTCTAAATAACCTCTAAAAATGTTCTTGAAGGTAAATTACCCACGCGTACGTCTACAGCAATTTTCATCGCCATGGTTTTATTTATTATTTGTTACAATTTATTTTTTTCTTACTTCAGACACAAAATGTGACCAATTTTTGCTCTTATGAGACGTTTTTATGTCATAATTTTTGCACATTAGCTAGTTAAAGTCATAATATACGTGTTACCGTTTTAAGGACGACACTATAATAAATTGACATACCAAACTGAAAAAAAAAAAATTCACAATGAATAATGATATTGCAGGCTACAATTTCTTGTACATAAAAAAAGAATATATTTTTTGTATTTAAGTAAAAATGCTGAAATTAAAAAAAAAAACATTTTAAAAATTCAATATTTTTTGAAAAATACAAAAAAAAATTATTCTGTGGCTTAACATAGCTGAACTTGTAGCCTGCAACATCGTTATTCGCTGTGAATTTTTCCAGTTTGGTAAGTGAGTTGGTTTTAGTGTCGTCCTTAAATCCGTAACATGCAAATTTTGACTTTAACGAGCCAATACGCGAAAATTATGCGAGGTAAAAAATGTTATAAGAGAAAAATTTAGTCACATTTTGAGTCTAAGATTTGCTGTAGACCGCCTTACACATGAACGGTGCAGATGTAGCATGTCGCGCGTGTTCTGTTGTACGATAACCTTCTACTTATACGTGATAGCTTTTTATACATAATGTACCGGAATAACGTTGAAGTCTTCTGCAGCGTTGTAGAGAATGCCGAGACGAGCGGAATAATACCGGGCACTTTGGGTCACAGAGGGTGGGAAATACATGAAAACTGACACAACCTCAACATAGAGCACAACTTGTTTATCAATCTCCGTGCATTTTTCAACCTCTGCCATCCCACGTGTCATATTATTTTTTCTCTTCTAGGCATTCTCTGTAACGGTACACAGAACTGTAAAAGTTATTAAGGGACACCCTATATATAAATCATTTCAAGTTATGTTTCCATGTTTTTAAACATGTTTTGGGGTACCTTAAAGTTGTTAAAAACGGCTTTATATTACTGATGTATCTAGAAAAACACCACCTTGATTCGTAAAACCGAAACACAGAAGCATTCGGTGGACTTTACATCATATTTTCAAGCAATAAAACTATAGGAGACCCTCCCCAATTAAGCTCCACACAAAAAAAAAATGTGACGAAAACACTGTGTGCCAACTAAGCACATTGAGAATTGAAAAAAATTTGTATGAAACATCGTTTCACTCTACACAACTACTTATTGGTCACATTATTAGTGCCGTATAAGTAGTCTGTACTTTTATTTTGAGTTCCTTCTTCACGTGTTACATCATCACAGGAGTACCACACATGAGAACGGTCCAGGATCAACACCGCAGAGGATTGAACCCTTGGTTGGAGGCGAGCGGTCCGACCACTTGATCGCCGCGGACTCGAAGCAGCGAACATAGTAAATGTAATAATGTTTATGATACATTGAGTATTTATTGCTCCTTGTAATATCCTGCGCGATATTCAATACAGCCGTATTTTTTTTTATGATATGCGGTAGGCCCTACGTCATGATATGTGGTAGGTTTAACCTATACATGCTGTGTGAATATGTAAATGTCTGGAAATATCATACAGCGACCAGGTGAAGATCAAACAAAGTGCCCATGTCGAAATTTATGAACGTAAGCAACCTCTGGTCCTTGCCAGCGATTGAAAATTCAATTTAATTTCGGTGAGGCCATACGTCGCTTGTCTAGACAGTATTGATCGAGTGCTACGAGAATGTGCCGACAAAGAACAGTCACAATTACAGACACCTGCTAGAAGTATCGCCACACGAAAATGTATTTATATTTATACATGTATTTGGTCACTTTACGTGTCCTTGAACAACACAAGCCCTCGGTAGAGCTACACGAGTACAATACGGTAGGAGTGGCCACGACCTTTCCCAACATTCGTCTGGAGTGATTTCTGAAATTCGAAATTAGTATGGCCGGAGCTGGGGATCAAACCCGGGTCCTACCGAATGAGATTTCAACGTGTTACTGATGGTTTTAGTCAAGAATAGAAGTTTACACTCGTGGCTGGCCTAAAATAAAAATTATTTTATTTTGTGTCAATATTTACTGGTAATAAACATTTAATTTTTACTTTACGTTTTCAAAGAAATTACTTTAGAAAATTTTTACTGTAATAACTGTAAATAAAAACATATAGCTGTTAAAACAACTAAAAAATGTTGTTAATGTGAACATCAGTAGACACATTTATTTTATTGTTTTATATCTGCAGGATGACCTAACAAATCCGTAAATATATTGGCAACGATGAAAACTTTTTTTTTTAAATTACCCTACGAGTTGTCTGCAACACAATGAAAAAGCTCACTCTGTATTTGCTGTTGCAAATAAAATCGCTGCTACAGCACTCCAATGTTGCAAGGGATGAAACATTTTATATGATTAGTTTAGTTAAAATACTGTCTATTCTCTCTCTTACTGTCTTTGCTGCACGATTATTTGCTAAGACGAAACAAGTTTTAACTTGTTCTCAGTATTTAAACTGGCTCATTAATAATTTTTAAACAGTTCAGTAATTAACTACTGCCATGCTCGCCCTATTAGTTTAGCATTATTTGCAAATCATTAATGTAGGCTTATTAACATAATCATCGTCTTTGCCACGCACCTACTTGGGCAGTCACATTTAAGATTGTTCCATAAATCTCTCTACTGTACCTTACTGGTTCACAAAAAATAAGTGTGCCTGCAGATTGGCACTTACTTCTTCATGTTTGTTCAAGAAAGGAGGGGGGAGGGAGTTCACCCCAAATTGTAATTGTTTTAATAATTGTTATATTCATACGAGATACGGTTCTTTGTATTGTTAAAAAAATTCCTGTATTCAACACAAACAATTGCCAATTTACTGCAATTTCTATACATGTCTTAGCGTAGCCCGTGGCACGGTACTTCATTGTGAGTTAGTTTATTTCTGTAAGTCAGTTGGGTTTCCTTTTTTGCACAAAACCTCGCATGCGAAGATTCTTTGACATGCTATTATACAAAAACTATGTAGCTACGAATTTTCATTACTGTAAAAAATAGTGGCAATCTACAGGATGGGTACAAAATCCCGTCACCTTCCCACCCCTCCTCACACACCGCGAAAGTCGGACGTATATACGACTTAGAATGTTTGCACTACTGTGAGTTGTGTAAACCGCACTGTGGTCTGACGTCTGACGTCTGACGTCGATCAACGTGTGTTCAGAAATGATGGACAGTTATTTACGACGAAGGAAGACTGCATGTGATACACTACTACAGGTGTTTAACACAATTGCGAAACGTGACAAAGTGATCTTTAGCAACGAATGTGCCACATACCGAAGTTCCTAGTCACGGAACGTTATATTCTGGTCAAAGGAGAACCCATATTTTATGAGGAGGTAAAGAATAAATGGGCTAGCTTGGATAGCAGACATATTTATGGTCCATATTTATTTGATGGCACCAACAACCAACATCAATATCTTCAGAACCTGTGAACACGTGACAATTCACTGTGGGGTGTCATCAAGGACATTGTTGCTTAGCATCGGCATGTAAAAGTTGATGACTTGAAGGAAACTTTGTGGCAGGCATTCCAATCATTCCAATGGGGTACTCCAACAATGCTACAAAAAATGTCGCACAGAACGTGGAGCCGAATTATGTTATTTTCGGAGAATGACGGAATGCAAACCGATGTTATGGAAGAAAACGTTAACTAGCTTCATTTTATCGTAAAATTAGAAGATAACCTATCAAGAAAGATTACGACGCTCTTAAACACGATACGATAATGCGAAACTTGTCAAATTACTGTTCATTTGTAACAGCTTCCTTCGGTAGTTGGAAACATTGTTTTGAACGTTGCAGTGCGTGCATTTTATTACAACAGGGAGTACTGCGTCGAACTCACTAAGTACGTTAATTTTCTTTGTAATAAATAAAAATGGAATGAAAACGAGGACTGGCAAGATTATGATGACAAGAGGAAAATGCCTAGGATAGCTGGGTTGCGGTAAAACATGCCCGAGTTTCGTGGTTAGCTGTAAAGACTATTTTTGCAATATATCGAGGTTCGCAAGGATGAAGCCAAAATTCCGACTCTAGGAGTTGTTCGCTCCACTCCACTCCCGTGGTCTCTTGCGCCGCAGTTAAGGCTCGATTTCAGTCTCCATATTGAATTTTATAATTTTTTGCTTTTTTGAAATTCTGAGAAGAGTAATGTTAAATCGGTGACTATACCACAAATTCTATTTACCTTGAACTACAATAAAAGCACGGCAATATAACTAGTGACGTATAATTAAGTCGCAATTTGTCGGGATATTAATGAGTATAAAATAATTTGCACACACATTGTGGCGTAATTATAACTTAACAGCTAATTCGCAAGGTCTGTACTGTAGCGAAATGTAAATAGAATTTGATGTGTAATCGCATATTTAACATTCTTCTTCATAGAATTCCCAAAAAGCGAAATATAGTAAAATTCAATATGGCGACTGAAACAGAGCCTTAAATACACGAGGTTTCGGCGTCAGAGATTGTGCCTCAGAAGTTCGTAACACTGGAAACTATTTTGTTTAAAACGTTGGCTAAAACTATTGTCTAGGATAGCTATTGTTTAATTTTCGCAAATTGGTTTCAAGAAACCCACAGTTTCTTGATTAATGCTTATAGCGTTGAATTATGTACCACGCCCTCTTAACTACATATTCCATTATGTAATTTCCTCTTTTAACCTCAATAGAATGAGCGCCGAAACTGAAAATATAATTTTTAGCTATGTTAACTATTTTACCTCTTTAACGACATACGATAGGACTAGTGTAAATGTGGCATTTATAGATAACAGGTTTTTATATGTTTATTCGTATCGCCTCGTACACTGTGAGGAGATGGCACTGAAACGACACGGCACATGGTATTATAATGGTGGGATGGGGTGGAAGAGGGTGGGGAGTGTTCTACTTGACACATTTTACAAGTGTACTGTACACGTTAACCTAAACTGGCCTGTATTTTGAAGTTCAGGTATTGGTAGTTATAGTCAATGGTTAAAATTTTAACAAATGTTACCTCATAATTTTTATACCGTGACACCAATTACAACACTAAACTATACATGTTACCTTATTGGTAAACATTAAACAAAATTGGCGCATTGAGAATACTGGCACTATACATTTTGCATGACATATTTATTGATACCATGGTATTATTTACATCAAACAGTATTTCATGATTTAGTTCTGTTAATTTCTAACAGTTGTTTGTCAAGGAACTTTAAGGATAACTTCTGTGTAAGTGGACGTATCAACATTTTTGGCACGACAAGGCATAGATAAAATCATTTCAAATATTTTGAAATTCTTCCAGACTCAATATCTCTATTATTTTACAACAGGAAACAGCTGCCTAGGAAAACAAAAATACTATCTTACACGAGCGACTGCAGTGGTCACAACTGTAACACACAACATGTATGGATTACAATAAGTGATCTAAACGGTAACTCGTGTCCTGCTGACATGCAAAACGTAAAACAACTTCTATAAACGCCGATTTATGACAAAAACCATAAACATGAGCAGGGGCGTAGCCAACAATTTTTTTTTCAGGGGGGATATTACCCATTTATGACACTAATATAAGGGGGGGGGGGTTTGGGGTCCTCCCCCGGAAAATTTGTTATTTTTTTAGGTACAAAATGGTGCTACTTAAGAACTTTGTGAACCAAAAAAGTATTATACCACTTTAATAATTTAATAAATTTTATTAGTTTTAATTTCATTTTAACGTTTCCATAGAATTTCGGGGGGGAGGATATATTCCGATATGCCCCCCCCCCCCCTAACTACGCCACCGAACATGAGAGGAGGCGGCAGCTAACATTTTCTGTAAAATCAGTGTTTGCTAGTAAACCCATTTCTCTGTAAATAGCCGTTCGGGGAATACCGTCTTTTTCCACGAAAGATAAAAGATCTTATCTACAGACGCCACTTTCTACTTTGCTAAAAATGATATTTGTATAACTTCGGCTCTCAGTCTCTTGCAGGTAAAAGTGGAAAGTACATAATGAAATCTGTAGTTCAGTACATTGGCTTTCAATATATTCATTATCATAGGCTATAATATGCGTGCTACTGGACTACAACGAGCCAAGTACGTAAGACCGTAACGCAAAAGTTCACCAACTTTCAACTTCTTGCGTTTCACCGCCTACTATAGCGACAGTTCGCTTGGCGAAAACATTTGAAACTAGTTTCAATTGTCTTTTGAAGGCTGTTATTCCGTCATTTCTTCGCATGTTTGTCTTCGTTTAGAATGCGCCTTCATATATACAGTGCTTATATTTATTTGGTTACTATTTCAAAATACCGCAACAATCGTATACTTAGAAATTAGAGATGAGTGACAAAACATAATCGTAATGGAAAAATACAGAAAGAAAAATTCTGTTGCATCTTCAATATTTTGAGTGGTAGTGTTGGTTGCATCGTGTTGATTTTGCGATGTTTATAAACGACTGAAAATCGGTTGCGTTTTTACGGAGTGTTTTTCTAGCATTGTTGCGTAGTTAATAAACCCGTCCCTTGGAAAGGGCAAATAAGGGGTTTCGCTGTAGTTAAGTACACTGAGATGTAAGTGTGTTGGAACATAAATCCTGTAAAATGTACCAAGTAGAGAAGCCTTTTGGTCACTCACCACACGCATCATCGCTTCTAATCGCTAAGCACTCTACTTCTCTTAATGCGCCAACGACGTTCACGTGTAAAAAAATTTATACTTTTATATTTGTACGGCATAGAGTTCGTTTTATAGACGTTACTTGTGACTTACTTTTCCACTTGTAAAACGTTTTCAACTCTCATAGTTTTCCCACAGTAGTAGGCTATGCCAAAGTCAAAATTTGCAAGTTACGGGAACATGGTAACAACAAAAACCAAGTGTCTTACTAGAATGAAATATTTTACAGTGAAACTATATATATTAGGCCATATGCTAAAAGATTTAAAAACACACAATGAAAATCCTTTGTAATTTAAAAAAAAAAAATTGGAAATGATGACATTTTACTTTATCTACGGCAATTTTTTAAAGATGACAAAATGACTTCGTTGTGTGTTGTTAAATATTTTAGCATATTGCCCATATCTAATTTAAGTGTAAATTATTTAATTTGCGTAAGACACTTGGTTTTTGTTATTACTTTCCTATGTTCCCGTAACTTGCAAATTCTTTCTTTGACGTGCCGCTATGGGAAAACTATGAGTGCTTAACATTTTTACAAGTGGAAAATGTAGTAACAAGTAACGTCTATAAAACGAACACTATATCGTGAAAATATAAAATTATGAATTTTTGCCACTTGCCTTAAGTATACTGGGATCATGGCTCGAAGCTTGGACGGGGTGGTCTTTGTATTTCTGCTGCAGTTAAGCTGTTACCTATTTTTATCGCATTTTTATTTAAAAGGGCGTTTAATTTGATGGATATCAGTACCACACTTCCTATATTTGCATCCGTATAACTCTAGAAGAACGTAAACAAAAATAGTTTCCGTGTTTGGTCAGTAAAACGAGTGCCGCCATGTTGATGTCCTTGCACGCCTGTTTACACACACTCTACAGTAACTTACGTTTAGTTCGTAAAATTGCGTTAAATCCAGTAGTTGTTTGTGCGGTAAGAACGGGTACGGTAGGAGCTCCGAAGAGTTTGTAACGTGCAGGTATTGGTGTAGGAAGGTATTAAGTAAAATATGTACTTATTTAGTGTAATCTGCGAAATTGGAATTGTCGGGTCATGTGACCATTCATTCGATTCGGTATCGCGTCACGTTACCGAATCTGCAATGCAAAATATGCTACGAGGAATTTATTGAGTTGAGATTAAATAAGAGAAAGATGTAAGAATCTGAGCCGTTCCCTCGGGCCAGCATTGCAGGTGGTGCCTAGGAGCAGTGGCGCCGTCCTGCCCATTACTCTTCTCACACCCCTCCGCTGGACCACTCTGGCCAGTAAGGGGAGGGGGATGCAGCAGCCTATAGCAACGAGACTTAGAGACAACGAAAAATAATATGAATTAGACTTTTGGCCAGAGTAATATGTTAATTGAAATAAGTAATGTAAGTTTAGAAAATAAATGATAATTGTCCAGATTTTGAAACAAAATATGCAAATTGAATTGAATAAATGTGGCGATGGTGCACTACAGGGCTGGCTTCGGTAGGCGGGGCTGTTTCTGAATGCTCTCTTCCCATTGGCTGGATTACCAATACCGGGACCGGTGGCGGGTTTTCGACCAGTGTGGAGAGACAGAGAGATCTTAACGGACCGCGGGCGAAGAAGGTCGCAAGGGTGGTCGCGCGTCGTGGGGAGTCTTCGGGGATTCGGGCGTCGAAGGTCAGGGCGGAAGACCGCTGACAAGACGACCCGATCAACTGAGTAACAACGACGGGGCGAGTGAAGCTGTTCGGCGGCGCGACGTTAAATTCAGTGGATAAGCGGGATTTCAAGTAGGGTCACTAGGTCGGGGCAGCAGACCACCGACACGACCACTTAATCCGCGTCGACGACAGATGGCGGGGAGCTATTAACTCAACTTCAACTTAGTGTATCAGCCGCGCTAGACTGACGGGTCTGTACAATTATTAGCCACGCCCGCGGGAGTCAGCAACTCAGTGCACCATCGGCTTATAGAACTGATCAGACCTTGTTTTTATTCACCTAAAATCACAATAATAATCAAAAGGGTAGAAAACAATAGCCATATAAAACATTACCAATAAACAGATAAAGCAACATCTAAAAGTGCGTTGTAAGTTATAAAAGTGTGTAGTAGCTCCTTTGTGCAGCAATACAGTTAAATTTACTCCAAATACAATATTTACTACATTGCTGTGACAATACAAGATGGACTCTGAGTGGTTTCTACAAGATGAGACCTGAAACAACAGCCTGCTATTATCGACAAAAGTACATTTTATGCATGCAATGAATATTTCAATATTGTGTACATATGACACGGTTGGAATCAAATAAAAGTTCTTTTAGTTTAAAGGTTACGGCCAAATATCGACGTCTGTTCGATTTATTGTGTTTTTACTGTGCTGTTACGCTGTGAAAACGACTTATCCAATAGGCGAGTTCAAGGCACCCGTGATTGGCAGACAATTTGATAGGTGGGAGTGGTCTTGCGCTATCAAGGCCTCTCACAAAAAATGTGAACATTAATGGGCAGGAAGATGATTTTTTAACAGAAAAAATTACGTTTTATACTATTTCTCTGACTCGCGCAACCAAACACTCGACCACCAATCTGTAAGAGACAGTTAACGCTTTCAAGCTATTAGCTCGGTAGGTTGGTTCACTTTTGGACGCATGCAAACTTCATTCGGTTGACTTTTTAAACTAAAATATATTGTTCTTAACTGGACCTTAACCAATGCAATTAATTTGCAGTCAGTTATAATCACTCAGGAATTTCGCAATTTAAATAAAACTGACATAAATTGTAACCTGTACACAACATATACTATAATGCCTGATGGAGTGGCAAACGTAAGCAACAGTACCAACTATGTCATACGCGTGTTAACCAATAATATCGTGTTTTAAATTGTTTACGACGGCGTTCGAAAATACGGCAATTTTAAAGCTCAATAATTTTACGTGGTTGCATTTGGGTAGTTCGTAAGAATCATATAAATACTAAATTGTATTCCTAGGTACCATCCCCATTTTATTGGCAAAAACTATGTGTTTGCTTAGTAATTTTTCTTGCACTTCACAGGATAAATGTGAAAATCGCCAAAGCAATTCCGAAAATACACAAAACACAAAGGAAAAAAAAATTGGTGACTTAAAGTTTAAGTTCTTGAAAAATTATCAAAGAAATTTACTTTTGTTTTACGCATATTCTATTACTTCAGTAAAGGGCCTTTCATTAGTACATGCATAATTTATTTTCAATAATAGTTTGTAAAATAGTTACATTATTTATTGTGTGCATAATTTGTTTACAAATTGTATGGTGACTTTTCAAGTGATCTCCTTAAATGTTTATTGAATCAAATTTCTTGAATTGTTGTGCTGTACAATAACTTGAATTAAAGAAATTGGATTCATTACGTATTTGATCGTGTGAAATTGCTTTAAGGAATAAACCAATCACATTACTAACCGCATAAACTTACATAAAATTCTGCCTTTTAATTTTCATATCGTTTGTCGACATGCAGGAGGGGGTGGGAGGCAGCTAATCCGAGTCCCCTTCCCACATCACTGAATAGGACCTCGGCGTTATAACCCGCTGTTGTTAGTTTAAGTGAACTAAATGGCTCGGAAGTAGTGCGAAATTGAAAGAGTATTCGTGGAATCGCGAAATGCTCCATGTCACGAACCGAAAGTAGTGCAGTCGGTCAGCCCCTGAGGCACACAACTAATAAACCGTTACAGCATATAATTGAAACAAATGCTTCTTAAAAAGCACACGAGATGAGGTTTTCCAACGAACGTACGCAATAGATTACACTATTTTACACAAATACCGGTATTTTAATATAATATTATTATTACAATAAAATCAATTTTTAACTTTGTTCTAACATGAAAAACAGTTGTACAAGTGTTACGTAAACCAATCTTCAATTTTTTAAAAATCCTTCGGATTTGGCACAATGTGAATCTTATTTACACAGTTTCAACTGATAAAAATCAAATTACTCCAAGCATTTATCAACAGGTGTTATTACGAACCAGACAAGGACTTCATGCTGCCACCATCTGAATTTAAAAGTATGAAATAAAAATGTAATTGTCCATTTTAGGCGTTTTTGAAAATTCACTAGCCGGTTTTGTCGGTCACCACGATCTTGAAGAACGCCTATAAATTTCAGGGTGTAATGTTATTCAGGGTTGTAAAATGGCGGGAATAAAAAAAAGCCTAACTTATAAATTTCCTGCGTAGTAAGTTAAATATTGGACTTATGGGACTTGTTCATTGAAAAATTAATTTTTTTGAATAATTTTTATATTTGAAATAGATTATGGTATGTATTGTAGGTATTCATAGGGACTATTTTTTTTTACTGTAATGTAAATTGTTTAGCTATCATAGTTTTTTTTTATTATAGCATGTTAGTCAAAATTTTCGTAATACGGTTTTATGCAAGAAAGGAAAAGCAACGTACAGAACATAACGAAATGAAAACATTCACACTGAAGACCAGTGGTCACGGGCTACGCAAGACATGTTTACTAACCGCATTGAATTCGTTTGTATTTAAAAAAATTGAGTAAATAACAAATAGAAAATGCTAATATTTAAAAAAAATTAAAATACAAAAACTAATCAATGTGGTTTATATACATGTCTTGGGGTAGTTCGTGACACTATTCTTCAGTGTGAATTTTTTAATTTCGGTAAGTTGGTTGGATTTGCTCCTGTTTTATACCAATGTTGACTTACACATGCTATTATACAATAACTACGAAATCTAAAAGTATGTACATTACATTAAAAAATAGTCGTAACGTATGCCTATAAAACAAACCACATTACGTATGAATATAAATATTATGAAAACAATTTAAATTTTTTGTTGAACTTCCTTCTAAATGCTACGTTCGCAGTGCATCTTTTACTCACTTTTTTATTTATATTTAAACATAATGTTAGTTTCGTGCCAGTTTCTTCTATATCTTGGACACTGTGCATTCAGTTGCACTTCTTTGTGGTTTAGGTAAGGTTAATTCTACTACAGGTTAGAAAGATCAATGTTATAAGTTTGGCACAGGGGAAATTTCTGCCACTTGAGCGCTGGTATCGCTAATGCACCAAACTGACCAATCACAGAGCTTTCCTGAATTTTAAGTTTCATTAAGTTGACAATTTAAAAGGCGAAATTGGTTTCTTTTCACTTCAAAGTTAAATTAAATGACAAATATAATTTCCAAGTTCATTAAAATTTAATTTAATACAGTTTCGTATTTATCTGGTCTCTTAGCGATCGAAACGAAACTAGTGGCAGAAATTTTCCCTGTGCCAAGCTCTCCCATAAGAAAACGTATTTTCTTTCTAACCTTTAGTAGAATTAACCTTAGTTTAGGTTATGTTTGCTGTTTACTATATTTTTTCCCCGCGCCAAGTGGCGATTTTCGTCTGATAACTCTACTCAAGAGCAGGGTAAGTGAGGAGTTGATCCAGAGGCCGAAAATTTGCACCCGGGTAAATTTCACTCGGGTTGAATTTCGAACATATTAAAGTTGAAATTTTGGCTGACTTACTCCGTATCCTCCCGAATTTTCAAAAACGCCTGATGTTAAAAGAAGAATAAACCGCATCAACCATATAAATACTGTAAGGAGGGCGCCCGACGGCAGATTTGGCATACTGAATGCGAAGGGTTGGGGAGCGGGTGTACTCAAAGAAAAAACTCCGACAAACAGCAATGTCCGCCACGTTTCCACATGCGAAAAATCTGGACCCACCGCGCCAAGAATATAACTATGATTGCAATGGCGGGAGGCGAGAGGTGTGACCGCAACCCCGTCAGACTCGTTAGTAAGTTGTACATTTACCAATGTTACTTGCTGTGAACATGTTTTTTATTTACTATTCACTTGATTTTATTGGTAATACGACGGTAGAAATCGTACTTGGAATATATTTGGTTAACATTGGCTTTTTCTTATTCAGTTTGTGGAGTACGGTTGCCAACTGTTTTAGGCTGGCCATAAGAGACACCTAACCAACAACTTGAAAAACATAAAATCTCAGTAGTTGAAAAGGTTTATCTTCCTATTTTTCGTTACCTGCGATCTATTAAAACCTATATTGATGTAAAACCTCAATTTTGTAAAACACATGTAGTCTATAAGACAACAATACTCTCATATCAATAATTTAATTAACCTTTAAAATTATTAAAATTTTACATACTGTTACATTTATTACTAATTTCTACTTTACTATAACAAATTAGTATTTATCAGCATTTTTCTTCAACAAGTTTTATTTGTCCGTAATTTTGGATTCCTTCAAAATATTCCTGACGACAGCTGTAATTGTAATATATTATGATCAGAATTTCCGACTTTCGATTCTATCCATTTCACATAATATCTATTTATGTCATCGCACAGTTTTTTTTTTTTTTTTTTTTTTTTTTTTTTTTTTTTTTTTTTTTTTTTTTTTTTTTTTTTTTTTTTTTTTTTTTTTTTTTTTTTTTTTTTTTTTTTTTTTTTTTTTTTTTTTTTTTTTTTTTTTTTTTTTTTTTTTTTTTTTTTTTTTTTTTTTTTTTTTTTTTTTTTTTTTTTTTTTTTTTTTTTTTTTTTTTT